>JAPCYS010002343.1:0-65000 GCA_028641055.1 Alopecurus myosuroides
CGGAATATATCGAATTTTTTTTGGACAGCAACGAAATTGTTTCGGGGAAAATTGAAAATAGTTCAAGGGGTTTTTCGTCGAATGGTTGTTAATAGAATTAACAAATGATTCGAGGTGCTATATGCAAAAGTTTGTTAAATAGAATTAACAAATGAAAAAGAAATAAAAAATTTATTTATTTATTAAAAAGAAAACCTTTGGACCAAGTGGGAAATTATGGGAGCATGAGTGGGTGTGAGTGGAGCTTCCACTCACATGAAGAGGAAGAGGGGGGCACACCATGGCTGCCGCACCCCCCTCTTGGGCTGCCTCCCCCTCCCCTATAAAAGGAGGGAGAGCTCCTCTTCTCCACACACTTGGCCACATCCCTTTCCCTCCACCCGCTGCTCCATTTCATGGCTCCGGCTTGGCGAAGCCCTGACCGTGGGATTCTTCACCACCACCACGTCGTCGTGCGCTGGAGTTCCGAGGATCCTCTACTTCCGCGCCCCGCTGGAACGAGGGAACGGAGGTCGTCATCAACCCGAACGTGTGACCGATCACGGATGCACCGCCGGATTGCGGTGCCATCTTCTCGCTATCGGGATCGGTGTGAGTACGACTACGCCAACAACGAGATTTGATCTCGTACCCCACTTTGAGTCTGCGAGGGTATGTTCTCCTAACCCTCTTGTTGCCCGTTGCACTTCGTCTCCTAGATTAGATCTTGGCCTTTCGGGTATCTCTGCGTAGGAAAATTTTTGTTTTCTATGCTACGTTCCCCTTCACTATTTTCACAGTCTTCCCTTGCATCAGCATAACTCGGCCAAGATCATCATCGGGCTCTTCTGATGCCTGTTCTTGATCACCTCCTTCTTCTGCATTCTCTTCCATTGCAGTATCGTCGTATTCAGGAACAAAGGACTTCTTCTTCTTCTTCATCGTTTTTCCATCACAACCCCTCTTTCTCCCATGCTTGGTCCCAGCAATTATAGCTGGGCATGAAACCTCTCCGAAGTAGATGCCGTGAAGGATTCTTTCGGAAGAATGTTCTCTGACGTTCCGACAATCAACATTGGGCAACACATGAAGCCTTTATCTTTGTTCGCCTGAGCTACAGCAGAAATGCATTCAGGCCTGCCATATACTCGGAGGTGCGTCGGTCACCCGTACATCCATCGCTGTCGTGCATCCATCTGCATCATATAATTAAGTTTATCAAAATACATATTAAACAGAGATAACCACAGTACATCACAAATATACTTTTTTATGTATCAGTTACAGATGAAAAAAGATAATTTGTTAACCTCGGTCGAAGAAACCATTTTCAGTGAGCTTGTGTGCGTCTCGGGAATTTCGTCGAACACCTCGTGTGCATAGTTAAAAAAAAAAAAGCAACACCACACTCTCTCACACCTCCAAGCAAAAAAAAAGATGGAAGGAGGGGGGGGCTGGGCAGTATATATTGGGAAGGGGGCATTGGTCCCGGTTCGTGGACTGAACCGGGACAACAGGTCAAGCGCGTGCCACGTGGCCTGTGGCTAGGCATTGGTCCCGGTCCGTGGCACGAGCCGGGACCGATATATGCCCCCCACGAACCGGGACCAATGCGCCCAGGCGATTCCTGTTGCCCCGGGCGCACGAACCGGGACCAATGCAGGGCATTTGTCCCGGATTTGGTTGCAACCGGGACAGCTGCCCCCCGGCCCCCTGGACGAGAGGGGTTGTTTCCACTAGTGTCTGGCTCCGCTCAAAACACAATTAACTCCGGCCATTAGCATGTGTTGGGAGTACTAGAAATAACATGACTGTGTGTACGCTCACCTGCTGAAGAGGCCAGGAGAAGCGCGACCAGCAGCAGCACGACGGCGCCGGCGACCTTGCGAGCCAACATCCTGGGTTTTCTGCCTGCAAGAGAAACTGTCCTCCTCCGGGATCTAGCGGCGGCCCCTGAGGAGCTAGCGGACTAGAGAAGAGGGGAAAGTGACTGCCCGTGATTCTTCTTTTTCTTTTTCTTCTCTTTGAGGAAAAGCCGCCCGTGGTTCTCAATTCATATTCTCTGCACTGTATTTGGTTGCTACAAAATTTTATCGGACTTTTAAATCTAAGGGCATCTCCAGCCGTTCGGCCCCCCTCAGGTTTCAGTTCGACGTTTTTTTAGCGATAACGCCGCCCCACACCAAAACCTGGGGGGTGGGGGGATTTACCAGCCGTTCGGCGACCCAGAAAAACAGAACGGCGATAACATTTGAAAGTTCCTATTCCCGTCCCAAAATATAGAGCCCGAGTTTGGCGACCATGACAGCCATAGTTTGGGCAATCATATTACAAAAAACGCTGCAGTTGGGCGATCAAATAGTCTATATCGAATCACAGTCGGGCGCGCGCGGCGTGGGCACAGGTGGGCGATCACGCAGAGGCGTCGGCCGGTGTCGGAGCAGGCGCCGAGTTCGGCGCAGCATCATCCAGGTCGATGACGGGAGATGCATCCTCCAGGTCGACGGCGGGCGCGGCATCCTTGTCGACGATGGTGCGCGGAGTCCTCCAGGTCGACGACGGGCTCAGCATGATTGTCGACGACGGGCACGGCATCCTCCAGGTCGATGTGCGTGCTCGGCGGCGCGGTGGCGTAGCGCATGCCACCAGACAACGTAGTCGGGGCCGGAGCCGGGCTGATGTCGCTCAGGATGAGGGTGCACTGCGCCAGGAACCAACCTCTCACCTCGGGGGTCATCGCGGCCGGGTCGCCCCCCGTGAGGAAGGCGAAGTCGTTGTTCCTCTTCTTCGCCGCGGTGCCAGTCCTGAGGAGGTCGATCTTGACCTGGGAGTTGGCCATGAGCGCCGCCCATCTCTGCTTGGCGATCTTCTCCCTCTTGCCGGCCTGGGTCTGGGCGTCGGCGATGCAGGTCTCGATGGACGCCTGGAGCTTTGCCGCTGCCGGCGCGCCGTCACTTGCCATCTTGGCTTTCTTGTGGCCCATCGGCGGACGTCCTTCAGACGCACATGCAGCCACCGCGTCGGGGACGTACTCCTTGCCCTTACCGATCGACCGCCGCACCTCCGCCCACTTCTCGCACCCCTTGATGACGACGAAGACGTGGAGGAACTTCAAGTCGGAGACCTCGTCGTTCTTGTACGCCTTGAGCATCCGAACGAGCTCCATCTCGCAGTTGGCGCCGCTCTTTGGCCTCATCGCGATCTCCTCCTCGATGCCGTGCCACTTGTTGTAGGCGGCCTGGATGTTCGCCCAATGGTTCGCCATGGCCTTCTGGCTGCGGTCGGTGACGCATTAGGCGAAGTAGGGGTCGATCATCCGGCGCTCGTCGTACGCAGTCTTCACCCGCTTCCGATAGTTGTCGACGTGCTGGTTGGCGCCGACGATCGGGTCCATGCTGATCGTCTTCCACGCCTCGACGAGAAGAACATCCTCCCTGTGCGCCCACTTGATGCGAGGCTCGACGGGGGATAAGGGAACTACCTTGCGTTCCTTGCGGGGACGGCCAGGACCATGGCGCTTTCGGCCAACCCCGGACGGATCTGCTCCCTCTGGTGCTAGCGGCCTCTCGCCGATCTCGTCATCGCCGCCCTGCGCCTCCGTCGCATGCGTGCCGGTAGAGCATCCTTCGATGTAGTCACCGCCTCCCTGCGCGAAAAACTCCTCGCTGTGCTCGAGGAAGCCTGGGCTCGCCGCCGCCGCCATCGAGCCGGCCACGATGATCTCGTCCATGTAGCTGTTGTCCTGGGTCAGCCCATCCATGATCGCACGGCGGTGGGACGGGGAAGCTGCGTAGCCCGGCGAGGCGCCATACATCATCGGCGGATGGTAGGAGAAGGCGAGGTTGGGGTTGAAACCGCCCAGGGGGTCACCTTCGACGAACCACAAAGGCGTCGGGTGCGGTGACTTACGTGGTGACGGCGATGGCGACTTCTTCCATCCGGCGAAGATGGGGCCGAAGCCGGTCTTCAGCTTGGCGAGCGGCGCCGCGGATGCGACCGGAGTAGGCGGCTCATCCAGCGCCTCATCATCCTCCTCTCCTCTTCCTCGGCGGCGGCATGTTCCTCCTCCTGCAGCTGCGCCATCAACTGCCTCTGCCGCTGCGACGCCTCCCTCCCCCGGCACTTGACGTTGGCCGTTGCCAGGCACGTCTTCTCGGCGATCCAGTCCTTGTTGGTCATGCCGGGCGGCTTCTCCTTCGGCGCTCTCGGCTTGCGCGATTTTTTGCCGAGCTCGGAGGTCGCGGGAATGGCTATGGCGACGGCGGCGGCGCGTGGTCCTGTGAATCGGGTGGGAGACATGGCGTCTAGATCTCGGGGTGGGGGGCAAATGGCGGAAATGGAGTGGGGGAGAGGTACATGTGGGTGGAAAAGTGGAGGGAACCGCAGAAAAAATGGAGGGAAATCGTCTTCCGTCGCCGACAAGTCTGGCCCACGCACGCATTTCGCCCCCAAGCCGAACCCAGCGCGCTGGGTTTGGGCTGGGTTCGGCGGCGCGAAACGGCGGAAAGCGGCGCTAAACCGAATCCTGGGGGGACGATTGGTGGGTTTTCGGCGCTTTCGGCGCGAAAAAGGCCGCTTGGGGGGCTCTGGGGGACGGCTGGAGATGCCCTAATTCGCGTGCACTACAGGAACATAATATTTTTTTTTAAATAGAATCAATTGCGAGCAAGATAATTGTACTAAAGCAGTATTGCGGCTTCCGTCTATGGAGGGTGGCGTTTTGGCTCTCGGTTTCAAAAACACATTTTGAAAAAAATATATAAGGCCTAGTTGTTAACCTTCTATATGACACGAAGTCGTTTCACAGGAAGCCGACATTTTTTGTAGCATATGTAAAAAAGACAATATTTAGTGCTAAAGTAAGCCTTTTTACGGATCTTTTTTTGTCTTTTTTATATAAGGCACATAAAATGTATATTCTTGCTGAAACGAATGTGAAGATGTATCTACAAAATGTTGTTTCGGTATTTTTCGATATTTCAAAATTTGGTTTCTAAATACCGCTTGCATATGCACCAGGGTGCTAATTTAACTAAAGCTCCAATAAAGAAGATACAGTCTGACGTAATAGAGTATCGGCAGCCTCAGGTGGAGAGGCGACACCGGCTCAAAGGAGAGCATTGCTCGCGGGTGCGGGCCGACTCTGATGCCATATGGATGGTGCGAAGCTGGCCTTGGCCCTAGGGTCATCTCGGCCGCCTGATCAAGATCTGAAGCTCGAACGCACCTCCCATCTCAGATGCGTCCAACCTTGTAGGATCTGTGGCCGGTTCCTCCGGCTCTCGGTCCAGCGTGGGTGGGGTTGTTGTTGTTGTAGCATTACATCAACATAAAATTCCACCTTGAGATAGAAATCCATCAATTCTCGCTGAAAGTGCAAACGCGCTTATATCATCTTGTTTTGGTGTTTGTTGACAACACATGTATCCTTAAGTGTGTTGATGTATTTCAGGGCTAAACAACATATTTGATATGGTGGTGTGTTGGTGCAAAAAGAGGCAATTCATCAGGATTTCTGTTTGCTGGAGTTTTCTCAAGGACGGAGTCTCCGGACTCTCAGACCGGAGTCTCTGGTGTGGATATTTCATCCAGCGCAAGTCTCTGGATTTTCTGTTGTCGCCCACTGCATCCACACCGGAGACTGTCCGGAGTCTCCGGTGTGGGAGCTGCCTCTGAAGAAACGTGAAGGTTTTTCTGGTGTCGCGCGCTGTACTCACACCGGAGTCTTACCGGAGACTGTCCGGAGTCTCCGGTGTGACTGGTTTCTATTTTAGCCGCTCGACCCCAGACACTCTCTGAGTCAATCCGCAACGCCAAGACCGGAGTCTCCGGTCCCCCTGACCGGAGTCTCCGGACTGAAGATTTCTGGAGAAATTCACAAGTGATGATCAAGTGGTGTCGCCTGCTGTATCCTGTCCGGAGGGACACCGGAGATTGTCCAGAGTCTCCGGACTAGAGCACTGCGAAAAAGATCAGACCGGAGTCTCCGGTGCGAAAAAGATCAGACCGGAGTTTCCTCTTGTGGAGAACCTAGGCTTCTTGCTACTCTTGGTGATTTGTGAAGAGTTGGGAGCCCCCAATTTAGTTGTGGGTGTATGCCCCAAGCTTGTTTGTAAAGGACTTGATCCCCACCTCAAAGGGGTTCAATAGTTAAAGGTGAACTAGGTCTTTGTGGCGGAGTTCATCGGAGAATAGGGTGAGGTCTTTGTGGCGTTGAGTAGGCCTTCGTGGCGAGCTCACACCCCTCCAACGAGACGTACTCCCTTAACAAGGAGGAACTCGGGAATACATCGTGTCTCCGTGTGCTTCCATCGGTTACCTCGTTCCCCTCTCTTTACTTACTCGTACTTGTAGCATTTATTGTAGTACTTGTTGTATTAAGTGTTGTCCTAGTTGCATTAATTGCTTGTCTTGCCATATAGGTAAATTCACCATTAGTTGCACTATCTAGAGAATTTACCTTTGTGTCAAGCCTAAATCGAAAGAAAAATTAAAATTGGTAGTAGCATCTATTCACCCCCCCCTCTAGGTGCCCATACATCGGGCTTAACCGCCTAAGAGTTTTAGTATGGGAGACGATTTGGGAACCGAAACGTCCGTTGGCAAGGTGACCATGGATGATCTCAATGCTTTGAGAACTTCATTGACCTCATCCATAGACACCAAATTTGATGAGTTGCGTCAACTCATGGCACAACTCCTCAAAGCCAAAGAACCGGAGGTCGTCGAATCGTCTCTTCCGGATACTAATCCGGAGGGTGCTAAGAAAGGGGTTGATGGTGATCCACATAAAAATGCTTCCGCCGAACACTCCACTAAGACGGGTACGGAAGGAAGCGGAGAATTTCATGCTGTTCCCGGAAGTTATTCTCCCGATCCTCCCGTTCCTCATCCTCATATAATCCCTAGAGGAGATCCACCTAAAATTGATGCTTTTTCTTTTCGTGAATGGAAATATTACATGGAGACTCACTTTAACTCTTCTTGTATAGATCTTTGGAGGATCACTCGTGATGGATACAAGCCATTTGATCCCAATAATCTCACAAGAAGAGAAGCCGTAGATTGCCAACTAAACTACACCGCTTTGTCCATTGTTCAACAAGCCGTGGGTCCTAACCACATGCCACATCTTCAACAATATTCCACCGCCAAAGAAACATGGGATGCTCTTGTCATCATGTTTGTGGGCAATGAGAGCATGCAAAGAAATAGATACGACGCCTTGACCAATGAGGCCGAAGGATTCTATATGCATGATGGAGAAGATCATGTGGACATGTACCGAAGACTCAAAACTCTTGCCACCGCTTTCTCAAATGTTGGTGCCACGTACAATGATGACGCTTGGATCAAGAGGAAGTACATGATTGCAATAATGCCATTTGAGGGCACGGATATGAAGAGTATTCAAGGAAGACATGATTTCTCCTCCATGACCTCAACTCAAGTGATGCAAGAAATGTGCTCCTATAAGGTGCAAACCAAGAATGCTCTTGACAACCGTGCTAGGGCCATTGGAATGCACCAAGGAGCGTTCGTTGCTTTGAAGGCCAAGGTTTTGTCAAGAGAGGTTGAGAATGAAGAAGATGGAGAAGAGGCATTGCCTCCATTGAAGGAACAAGACTATGATCCCGTTCTAAAGGATCTTATTGCTCTCACTGTGCAAAAGTTTTGGAACAATCCACCCAAGGGCAAGAAATTTGTTGAGGAGAAGACCAAGTCTCGTTATGGAAATGATGGGGCTCAAAAAGTGAGTCTTGCTTCAATTTCCAAGACAAGCATCATTTCATTGCGGAGTGCCCCTATGAGAATAGAGAGCTCCATAGTGGCAAACTCATTCGCAAGGACAAGTCCAAGGTTGAGTACAAGAAACCTCACTTCAAGAAGAAACCATTCAACAAGAAATCCCCCACCAAGTTTGTGCTCTTGACTCAAGAGGAGTATGATTCCGGGAGTGATGAAGAAGAAGAAACCACAAGTGAAGTGGCTGCTCTAGCTATTGCTACAATTCCATCATCTTCATCCCTCTTTGAATCCCCCAATGACAATTTTTCTCAACGCAATGCCAAGTGCTTCATGGCTAAGGCCACGGAGGTATCACCTTCTTCCAAGTCTAAGACTCCTAGTGAACTAGAACATCTTGCTAGTCTTAGAGAAGAAGATGAGAGGGTCTCCTTGGACCGTTTTATGTCTAACATGAAAGGGGAGACCAAGAAGTACTTTGAGTATCTCATGAGGCAATTGGGAGAGGCCCTTGAGAAGAAAGGTGAGGTTGAGAGAAGGGATGCGGATGAAATTGCATCCCTCTCTATGACTCTTGAAGAAGAGCATGATGGTAGAGTTTCTCTAGAAGATGAACTTGAATCTTTTGAATTAATTCATAATGAACTTGTCTCTAACATCACTAAGGATCGTGATCTTGCTATTGCTAAATATAAAAAGGCTAAAAAGGATAAAGTCAAGTTTGGGGTTGGTCATGGTAAACTAACCGAGGAGTTTGAAAAGCTAACCAAGGCTCACAAAGCTTTGGAGAGCCAACACTCATCCCTCAAAGAGTTGCATGAACAACTTCAAACTCAACTTAATCAACCTAACAATCCTAGCACCTATACTTCTTCTTGTGATCATGCAAATATTATTGAGGAAAATGTTAGGTTGAAGGATGAGCTAGCAAGGCTCAAGGGCAAAGGCCCTCAAGTTGAGAAGGTTGTTATTCCCACTCCTCAAGTTGTTGCCCCTATCTCTAATGTGGTCATTGCTAGACCACAATTGAGTGCTCCTAGGAAATAAGTGGGCAAGCAAGGTCTTGGTTATGTAGCCAAGAAGAACAACAAGAAGAAGAACAAGAAGAACACCCAAAATGGTGCTTCGGGTGGTATTTTCATTAGGGACAACACTGCTCGTAGCACTTCCGCGGGAACTAACAATCCACACCATTTCTTATATGTTGATTATTATGGTGTTGTGCAAGCTAAATATGTTGGTCCTATTGAGGGTTTCATTGACTATACCATTTGGGTTCCAAATAACCTTGTTGCTAACATGAAGGGACCCATCTCGGGTCCTAACTCTAGTCAATGATCTCTTGCAGGACTATGCTTCCGGTGGGACTAAATGGATAATTGATAGTGGATGCACTAGCCATATGACCGGAAGCAAAGAACTAGTGACGGAGTTGTGGCCAAATGACATCCAAGCAACCATCACTTATGGAGACTCGTCCTCGTCTAAGGTATCCGGGTTCGTCAAGGTTGTGGTGGCTCCCGATATCACTATCGTGAACGTCATGCTTGTAAAATCCCCTGTTACAATTTACTTTCCGTCCGATCTCTTGGAAAGATGGGTTTCTCCGTCTTTTTTATGTTGATATTGTGGTCCTTTTGAGGAGCAAGACTCTTGACGTCGCTCACGTGGGACATGTTGAAAATGAGTTGTTCGTGGTGGACTTTTCGAAGTCAACCAACTCTCAAGCAATGTGTCTTTTCGGTAAGGCGGGCGTGGGATGGTTGTGGCATCGCCGCTTGTCCCATGTCAACATGAGAACTTTGCAAAGTCTTCAGAAAGGTGGCCTTATTGTCGGACTAAAAGAAAATGTTTCCTTTTCAAAGGATTGCGTTTGTAGGTCGTGTGTTGAAGGAAAGATGCATGACACGGTGCACACATCCAAGAGTATTATTTCATCAAAGAGGATCTTGGAGCTTCTCCATGTTGATCTCTTTGGTGTCGTGCCAGAGGCAAGTCTTGGGGGAAAGAAGTATTGCTTGGTGATTGTCGATGATTATTCAAGATACACTTGGGTTTATTTCTTCAAGTGCAAGAGTGAAACTCAACAAACCATCATCGACTTCTCCAACGAAGTGCAACGTCAACACAATGTGGAAATCATGGCTATTAGAAGTGATAATGGTTCGGAGTTCAAGAACTATACATTAAATGCATTCCTTAGTGAAGAAGGCATTCATCATCAATACTCCGCCACAAGAAAGAAATTGGCAAACTTTAGTGAGCATCAAGCTCATATCTCTATGGTGGAACCGAAGAAAGTGTTTGAAGCTCTTGAGGACTCCGTCTGGGTTGAAGCAATGCATGATGAGCTCAATAACTTCGAGCGCAACAAAGTTTGGAGATTGGTTGAGAAGCCCAAAGATTGCCACAATGTTATTGGCACGAAGTTGATATTCAAGAACAATCAGGATGAGCATGGGATTGTCATAAGGAACAAGGCTCGTTTGGTTGCTCAAGGCTACACTCAAGTTGAAGGCATTGACTTTGATGAAACCTACGCACCCATGGCTCGCCTTGAGTCCATCCGTATCCTCCTTGCTTATGCTTCTTCTCGCAGTTTCAAATTGCAACAAATGGATATGAAAAGTGCTTTATTGAATGGTCCACTCAAGGAGGAAGTATATGTGAAGCAACCTCCCGGGTTCGAGAATCTCAACTTTCCTAACCATGTCTACAAACTTGACAAAGCTCTCTATGGTCTCAAACAAGAATCTCGTGCTTGGTATGAGCACCTTAGAGAATTGTTAGATGACTGTGGTTTCGAAGTTGGGAAGATCGACCCCACTCTCTTCACCAAGAGAGTAAAAGGAGAGCTTTTCATATGCCAAATCTATGTGGACGATATTATGTTTGGCTCAACTAACCAAGCTTTTAATAATGAGTTATCTAAGCTTATGACTGACAGGTTCAAGATGTCTATGATGGGTGAGCTTAAATTCTTCCTTGGCTTTGAGATCAAGCAATTGGCCCGTGGGACTTTCATTTCTCAAGCCAAGTATACCCAAGACATGATCAAGAGGTTTAACTTCCAATATGCTAAGATCAAGACTTCTCCTATGCAAGTCAAGTGCCACCTATCACGTAATCCAAAGGGGAGTAAAGATGTGGATCAAAAGTTATATCGTTTTATGATTGGTTATTTGCTCTATCTTTGTGCATATAGGCCCGATATCGTTTTGAGTGTAGGTGTGTGTGCAAGGTATCAAGCGGCCCCTAAGGATAGCCATTTAATGGCGGTCCATAGGATCTTTCGTTATTTGGTTCATACCCCAAGATTTGGTTTGTGGTACCCAAAGGGGGCACAATTTTCTCTCAATGGCTACACGGATTCCGATTGGGCGGGTGATCAAGATGATAGGAATTCTACTTCCGGGGCTTGCCAATTTCTTGGTAGGTCCCTAGTGAGTTGGTCCTCCAAGAAGCAAAATTGCATATCTCTCTCTACCGCCGAAGCCAAGTATGTTGCCGCCGCAAGTGCTTGCACTCAATTTTTATGGATGAGGCAAACTCTCAAGGAATATGGAGTTAACATGGATAAGGTGCCTCTTTTGGACAAAGAAAGTGCCATCAAGATTGCTTACAATCCCGTGCAACTTACAAGAACAAAGCACATTGAGATCCGCCATCATTTCATCCGTGCCCATGTGGCAAGAGGGGATATTGCACTATCTTATGTGCCCACCAAGGACAATCTTGCGGATATTTTCACGAAGCCACTTGATGATGCAAGATTCTTGTTCTTGAGGAATGAACTAAATGTCATTGATTCTAGGATCTTGACTTGAAGATCTTGCACACACCCCTATAGATGAAACGTGTTCGAGTTTAGATGTAGGCATGGACATAGGAGGAGTGTTATCCTAACACATTGGGTTCTCCCTCCCCCCCATTATGCCCAAAGCAAAAATTCATTGTTATCTCTCTTTTTCTAATGTTGAATTGTGAGCTTCAATGTTGAGTAATGGCAATGCCCCCAAGATATATCTTCGCGTTTGCATACCATGAACTCTTACATGGTGGCCTAGGCCACCAACCTCTTCTTTTGAAGAGTTGGTTCTTATTTGCGGGTTTTGGCATTTTGGATGATGTACTCAAAATTTGTTATTCGATTGTTTTCTCGTCTTTCTTGAGTACAAGTTCCCTCCCTGATGTTGTTCTTACCTTTTTCTTGCCAAAACCTATCTTTCAGACTTGTTTTATGGACTCTTGCATTTCATGTCCTCTTTTGGGGGTGTTTCTGGCAAAGGTGCGGAGACTCCGGTCTACCACACTGGAGACTCCGGCATGTCCGGAGATTCCGGTGTGTGGTTCGCAGTATAAAATCTGGGGGCTGAGGGAAGTTAGGGTTTCATTCCCCACTTCCCCCACGCCCCCCAATACTTGCTGCGCCGCCGCCGTCACCAGGAGCACCTCCTCGGCTGTTTCCCACCGCCGGGAACCGCCTCCCCCGCCTCCCCTTGCCTCTCCCATCTGAGGGAGGCACAATGACCGACCAGGGTGACAAGGGTACACCTCCTCCACTCCTTTTTTATTGTTTTTGCATCTAGATCTAAGGGTCTAGGTATTTTTTTTGTGGAGAAAATGTACCTGCTGAAAGTGCATGGTGCCCCATATGTGGTTTTGGTAATTACTGACAATCCCTATGGACTAATGTTTGCATTGAGTTATCCTTGTAGTTCTTGTTCATAGGAAATAATGGAGTTCATTTGTTGAACTCTATTAGCTTCCTTGATGGCCATTGTTATATTCAAGGATTTATATGAAGAATGGTCATGGTTTGAGTTGAGGTTATTGCTAGTGTGTCTTGAAGAAAAGTATTATGTTATCCTTCATGGTTATCTTCAAGACATCATCATTTGAAGTGAGAAGAAAAGATACAAGGTTGATCAAGCTAGTGATCAACACACAAAGCTACACGATGTACCAAGTGGGATTGTGTATCTCATGGTATGGTAAGAAATTGTCAATATAGCTTTGTGATCTAACCCATATATGTGTGTGTGGCATCTCTATGTGTGGTTAGGTATCTTTCCATGGGCATGAACAAAAAGGTAGATTTCATATAGCCCATGGTCTATGTCATCGTCAAGCGATGTTCGTCACCTAGCTTGACGTGGAAGCTCAAGTGAAGCATCTAGAAGAAATCCTATGCTTGAATGTTTCCACCCATATGGAGATTATGGTCAAGTGAAGATGTTCATGTGATAAGCTCTCTCATATTAGCTTATGGGGGAGCAATTCACAATCTTCACGAAGCGAAGCACAATCAAGAAAGGTGGTCCAAATTGAGGTGATTAAGATCGCCATCATCTAGCTCAATTGGATTGCGCAAGGCAAAGGTATGACTTATATAGGGTTTCTATTTTACCGGTCTCATTATGCTAGTTGGGAGACCGGATTATAGGATAGATAACCGTACTATCAAGAGGGGCTCTTGAATGCATATCTTGATCGTATCTATCGTAGAGAACTCAAACCTTTGCATACTTGGCATCATCCTTCTTGGTTCTTATTTGGGTTTTCTCCATGTAAGGTTTTAGAGCTTGTCATGTTCGTCATGTCAAGCTCAAGTTCATCAAAAATGGATTTCGTATGAAAAACTTATCGCATTTTTGTTGTTGGAGGTTTCTACCGGTTATCCTTTATTGATAGGAAAAACCTTTCATCATTTGGTTTTGTATTCCCATTTGGACTATGATGTTTCTCTGCATATTCTTGTAGTGCTCGTCGTTGCGATTTCAACGAGCCCAAGAACATCAAAAACGGAGTCCGGATGCAAAAGTTACGACCGTTTTCGTATAGGGTGTTCTGCAGTTTTTTCCACAAGCGGAGGCTCCGGTGGTAGCTCCGCCGGAAACCCCTTCGGGTTGATGTTGGCGGAACCTCCGGTGAAACCACCGGAGGCTCCGGTGGTTGGGGCATTTTTTCAGCCATTTTGATGTCCTAACTCATCCCAGGGGCGGAGGTTCCGGTGGTTTCACCGGAGGTTCCGCCCCTGCGCGAATTTTCCTCCAACGGTTGGATATTTGGGTGACCTATTTAAGGGGCCTTCTTCCCCAATGGTTCCCCAACCTTTTGGGCAAGTTTGACCTCCATTGTTGACCTCCAAAAGCTTGCTATCTCTCAATCCCTCCAATTTATTCTTGCTTCCACTTGAGGGAAGAGAGAGGAGATCTAGATCTACCACTTCACCAATCAATCCCTCCTCTTTTGTGAGGGGAATCTATTGGATCTAGATCTAGGGATTCATTTGTTGTTTTCCTTGTTCTTCCTCCTTCCTCCCTCCATAGCATTAGTTGCTTTGGTGGGATTTGGGAGATAAGTTCTTGACCACTTTGTGTGTTCTTGCCATTGCATTAGGCGCATCGGTTTGAGTTCCCCACGAGATTCGTGAAAGAGAAGTTCGTGAGCTTGTTACTCTTGGGTGCTTGGTCACCGGAGATTGTTCCTCTTGGGTGTATTGAGCACCCTAGACGGTTAGTGCTTGGGGCTTCCACCTTGTTGCAAGAAACTTCGTTGAGCCTCCAATTGAGTTGTGGAGATAGCCTCAACCTCGTGTAAGGTTTGGTCAACGCCTTCAAGTCGACCTCATAGTGGAAACGAGCATATCCCTCACCGGAGAAGCTCAAGGAGAATAAGGTGTGCATCCGTGCTATTGAGGAGCGCCTAGGTGGCTCCCCACCTCTCCAACGAAGACGTACTTTCCTTGGGAAGGAACTTCGGTAATCACACCGGTGTCTCCTTGTGCTTCGGTTATCTCTATACTCTAGCTCGTTACTTATGCATTTACCTTTGTGATAGCCATCGTGCTTGAAGTCATCTATCTTGCTATCTCATAGTTGTATATCATGCCTAGCATAAGTTGTTGGTGCACATAGGTAAACCTAGCTTGCATAGGTTTTGTGCTTGATAAATTAAATGCTAGTTTTATTCCGCATTTACTCAAGCCTAAACCGTAATTATTTTAAAGCGCCTATTCACCCCCCCCTAGGCGGCATCCTTCTACTTTCAATTGGTATCAGAGCCAGGGCTCTCATTGTTAGGCTTCACCGCCTTGAGAGTAATGATGTCTCTTAGTGAATTAGTGCAAGATCCCACATTTCATTTCGATGGCACAAACTATGATCTTTGGAAATTTCGCATGCTCATTTATTTCTGGGTCATGGACCCACACATGGAGCAAATTGTAGAGATGGGTTTTCTCCTCCAAAGGATCCTCAAAATCCAACTTTAGAGGAAGAGAAAAACTTATCTCTCGATGCTCTTGCTATTAATGCGTTTTCCTTTGTGAGCCTTGTAGTTATTAAGCCACTTTTTCCTATTCGGAATGCTCATGAATTATGGACAAAGCTTCAAGATAAATATGGAGTGTCCAATATTTATTGTGGATGATTGCTCTCCCTCCATCTCCGGTCGTGATGAGTTCTCAACTTCTTCTACTTCACTAACATGTGGTAAGCACAAACTAATGATATGGTGAGTAGTGATAGGTTTTGCAATAATGATAGTGAGATTATTATTGATGATCCTTCATCTCTATCTTATTGCAATGTCTCATCTTTGGACTTAAACACAACTAGCACAAAAAATGTTTTACATGCTTGTGTTGATAGTCTTTGCATATCATGTCGTCATTGCTTGACTAAATCTCATGATGATATGCTTGCTTTATCTTGTTCCCATGATAAAAATGATTGTGTTTCCTCTAGTATTTGTATGGCTAACAATTTAAAGGAAACTCAACTCTCTATGGAACAAGATGTGGACTTGAGTGGTGCCTCAAGTAATGATTCATCATTATCTACCACATTTTGCCTTATGGCCAAGGATTCAAAGGTATCTTCCACTTTGAACCCCAATATATATTATGATGATAGTAGTGATGATGATGTTGGTAAGGAAGATGATGATGAGTCTAAGAAATTACGCTTATGGTTCGCAAGCCTTGTTGGTGAGACCAAAGAAAATGTGAATGCTCTCCTAGAACAACTTGATGAGGCTAACTCTCTTGTAGATGAAAAGGAGGATATCATCGTGACTTTTGAAAGCCATAGTGGTAGTCATTCTATCAAGGACAAAGAGCTTGAAAAGGCTTTTGAGAAAGAGCGGTCCCTTAGATCTTCTCTTGAAGAGAAACTATATAGTCTAGAAGAAACATATGCTATTAGCGTTTCTAAGCTTAGAAGGGACAATGAGTTATCTCTTTCTCTTGCTAATGAACTCAAAGCTAAAAATGTTGATGCATGTGCTACTAACTATATTTCTTGTGAAGCATCCACATTAAAGGAGAATGTTGAGCTACGGGCTCAACTTGAGTTGCTAACTAGTAATTATGAGAAATTGGAAGAAACTCATGAAAAGCTCTCAAGCTCTCATAAGGATCTTCTAGTCTCCCATGAGAGTCTAAAATTAGCTCATAAGGCTATGTTAACTAAGGTAACATCTTGTGAGCCTCATGTGGACAAAGGCACAATATCTACTCTAAATGATATATTGCCTTGTGCTAGTCCTAGTAATTCATCCTCTCATAATTTTTTCCACATCTTATGATGAATTGCTTTCCTTACCTTGTTGCTCTAATAATGATGCATCTACTTCCTCTAGCTCTTGTGTTGATACTAACCATGTAGAGGAAATCAAAGAGCTCAAGGCCCAAGTCACTTCATTGGAGAAAGACTTGGAGAAGTGTCATAAAGGGAAGTCCACACTTGATAATATGTTTAGTGTCCAAAAATCCCCCAATGACAAGAGAGGACTTGGATTCATTTCCAATCACAAGAACAAGTCCAAGGTCGACAAGAAGAAGGGCCATGAACAAGTCAAGAATTTGGCGAATATTGTTTGCTTCAAGTGCAAGGTTGAAGGGCATCATGTTATATCATGCCCTATGAAGAATAAGAAACTTAGCGAGAAGCAACAAGGGAAGCGGCCACAAGTTCAACCTCAATCTCAACTTCAAGTTGAAGAAAGGCCTCTTCCTATGAAGACTCAAGCTAAATGCTTCTCAAGTTGAGAAATCAACTAAGAAGAATGGAAGGAGTCGTTGTTGCTACTTATGTCGTGAAAAGGGCCATCTTGCTTCTTCATGCACTAATGGTACATTATCCAACCCTATCATAATTGATGATGTGTATTCCATTCGGAAGGATGATGTGGGCAATGTGTTTGCCAAATATGTTGGTACTCAAAGTGGTGTCAAGAAAAGAACCATTTGGGTTGCCAAGCCTATTGTGACTAACCTCTTAGGACCCAACTTGGTTGGGGACCAACAAGCTCAAACTTGATCAATAGGTGTTATCGGAGGGCATTGGAGACTTGGCTATATCATGAAGAATTAAGGGATCTTCATCACGTATATTTTCCTTAAGCCAAGTCATTTGGATTATCACGTCTCTATCTCATATTCCATGCTCCTTCTTGCGGTAACTTGTATTTATTACATTATATATATACATTGAAAGTTGCTTGCCCCTTTGCATATATTGGTTTTGTACCTTGCTTGTATTTTGTATATTGTGTGCTTACTACTTACTTATCCTTGAGTAATCTAGTATGTGTTTGTCGGTTCGCACAAAATGTATGTATGAGTTTGCTTTGAGCCTAATTGCATCTTGTGTGTATATTATTTGGCTCTTTTGAGTGATTAATGGACTATCCCATTTTGGGAGAGTTATATGCCTTTGGCACTTCACAATCCCAAAATGTGTGTACATGAGGAATACCACATAGTGTTGATATTTCAATATTATCTAGTCTCTATGTGGTATCTCATACTCATGAGAAATTCAAATTCTAATGTCTATTAATTATCTCAAGTTGGTTTTTGTTTGCCTCTTGCTAAGAAGATACGGATTATCACATTATGGGGGAGTAATATGTTTGTGCATATTACAAGCCTAAAGAATATGAACACTTAAGGTTTTGCCACGTAGAATTGATATTGTTAATTATCTTATTCCTATGTGGCATGTGTGCTCAAACAAGTTCCAATTTTCTTAAATGATTTTATTTGCTCATCTTTTGGTATCTTATTCGTGAAAGAGTTTCTTGGTGCGGTTTTCCACAAATTAGCACTAGAATTTACCTTCTCGGGAACCGGTTGCTTCTTGATATTAATCATTTCTTTGCATGATCATTCGACTATTGAAGCCACCAAGAATCTCTATTTAAGTATGGTGTTTTCATTCCTATCTTTTACCACATACTTATGTTTTGTGAATATGATTGTGAACAAATATACCACCGAGAAATATCTCCATACATCTCTTATCTTTGACAAGTTATAATAATTTGTGGTAAGTTTATTGATCATATTTACTTTGTCCATTGCTCTAAAATTGCCTTGCTTGCCAAGGATTTGTTTGGTTCAAACTCCTTTGTGTCTTCCTTACTCTACTCAAAATTTGTTTTATGCTTTATTGAGTTAGGAAAAGCAATGATCCCATTCGTGTGCACTCTTATTCAAAGTCATACTTCTTTGTGTTGCATTTCTTGGGGAAGCTATTGTACATTGAGTAGAACACAATTCTTTAATTGGTATTGCATCTTATTGCTTTTCTTGAGCTTGACTAGTGTTTGAACAATATATATGGAGAGTAATGATTCCATTGTGTGCATCTTGTATTCAAATGCAATATCATAATTAATTCAGTATTATTGGAAGAACTATCCTATATGTGTTTGAACACTTGTTGTCTTAAAATTGGTATTTTATCCCAATGACTTGTCTCTTTGGAAGACGAACATTTTTCGTCTTCGTACTTTGTGTGCCATCATGAAAAGTGTAGAGGGTTTGTTTATTCGTTGATGTTGTTTTTGTTATCTTCTCTATTTGATTTCCTAAATCATGTGTTGATTTGGGGTTTTGATATAACTTGGACACTTTGTTTGATTTTATCTCTTGTGAGTGCCTTCTTTGTTTTAATTGGTATTTTGTCCAATTTGTATCTTGTTTGGTTCTTGAAAGTTTTGTGCATGTATATTTACTATGTATATTCTTTGACATGCTTACTTTCGTTAATCCAATATATAGGATAAACTCCATCAAATCCTAAATGGCTAAGATGCGCATAAAATTCAAATTCATATTAATATGCATATATTTATGTGGAGTTTCTCTTATGTATTGTAGTTGTTCTAACTACTTTGGACCCAATAAGTTTGGGAACCATTTTGTACTTGATTTTTGTTTTTAGGTACAATGGAGATACATTGGTTGCTTGCTCCATTCATAAGGAAGGAGTTCTCACCATCATATCATAGGAGTCAAGCTACGATGATTATCAAACTCGCATCCTCTTCATCACCAATGCCGTCTCGGTAACAAGTATCTATTCCATGCATACATTTTTAGCTTTCAATCTTGTGTAGGTTTCATCTTGACATGAATTCCATTTGTTGCATTTCATTTGGCTCTTGCAAATGTCTTATCAAAAACATATTTATTGCAACTATGAGTAAGCCGGGATGATTACATACTAAGGGGATATTTATAATCAATTTCATGATTCACCAATCCCAAGTATATTAATCTAGTAACTTCTACTTTAAGTCTCTCATATGCAATATTTATGAATTCTCAAAAACCATTTGAATCTTTTGTGATATGCGTTACCTTTCTCGAAGCATTCCAACTATCACTTTTCCCTTGTGATATTTGTGATGCTTTGATGAGTTTATTGTTTGTCCATCTATATCCCCTTAAGATTAAACTAATCCTAGTGCTTTGCTTTCAAACAAAAATCTTATTGGTATATATATGAACCTATCTTGGATATCATGTTCTTTACCCTTGTACCTATTTTTGTGTGTGCATATTTCTTTGTGGATATATATCTTTGTGATTGGTGTCCACTTAGAAACTTATACACACGAGAATAGTTACATCTTTAATTGATATTCTATTTCTTTAGTGACCATGTTTTATTGCTTTATATTACTTGGTGGTTCCTAAAAGACACAAGCTTTTCTTTTTCTTTTGGTATTCCTTTGGAATCTTATAAAGCTTGTGGACATATGTGTTTTATCATTTGTTGGTTTGTGTGTATGGGAAAGACATGATATGCACTATGTGACTCATATATTTAAAGACTATGATGAAGCATTGCTCATCCTATTAGTCTCCTACAAATGTCCTTCCTTGTCACACTCATCTCTTTCGGTTGAGTACATCTTTACTTGTCGCTTATTGATCTTAATTGCTCAACTCTTGTTTGTTTGCAAGTTGGTTTGCTACATTTCCTATCTATTCTCTTGCTCTTTTTTGTGTTCAAAATTATCTAGAAGGGAGTGATGATTCCATGTTGTGCACATTATATAGTAATTCAAATCTAACATTGTGCATGTACCGTGGGGAGTTCCCTCTTGATTTTCTAGAACACTTGGTTGATCTTATCATAATATTGATTTTGGTCAATCGTTTTTTCGGATCCTTTGCTTGGTTGCTTCTTTATGAAAGTATCCTTCAATTTGACTTTACTTGTAAATCTTTGGATCCTCAATATAGTTTGATCTCCCTCCATCTATTCCTAGTTGGATACATGCTCTTGATTTCACTCATATCATGAAGAATGCATACACTATGGGGGAGCTCTTATTATATTTGCCTTCTAATCTTTTTTCCCATCTTGGCAATGGATGCCAATGGGGGAGAAGTTTAGAGGGTTTAAGGGAATTTGGTTCTATGCTTTAGTTTCGTTCTTAAGCATTTGCCTTCCATGCTATTGCATCCTTGCTCTTTGTTTTGCATGGTTTCTTAATTCATCATATAAACCCTCGTAAAAAGGGATTGTCATCAATTACCAAAATGGGGGAGATTGAAAGTGCATGGTTCCCCATATGTGGTTTTGGTAATTACTGACAATCCCTATGGACTAATGTTTGCATTGAGTTATCCTTGTAGTTCTTGTTCATAGGAAATAATGGAGTTCATTTGTTGAACTCTATTAGCTTCCTTGATGGCCATTGTTATATTCAAGGATTTATATGAAGAATGGTCATGGTTTGAGTTGAGGTTATTGCTAGTGTGTCTTGAAGAAAAGTATTATGTTATCCTTCATGGTTATCTTCAAGACATCATCATTTGAAGTGAGAAGAAAAGATACAAGGTTGATCAAGCTAGTGATCAACACACAAAGCTACACGATGTACCAAGTGGGATTGTGTATCTCATGGTATGGTAAGAAATTGTCAATATAGCTTTGTGATCTAACCCATATATGTGTGTGTGGCATCTCTATGTGTGGTTAGGTATCTTTCCATGGGCATGAACAAAAAGGTAGATTTCATATAGCCCATGGTCTATGTCATCGTCAAGCGATGTTCGTCACCTAGCTTGACGTGGAAGCTCAAGTGAAGCATCTAGAAGAAATCATATGCTTGAATCTTTCCACCCATATGGAGATTATGGTCAAGTGAAGATGTTCATGTGATAAGCTCTCTCATATTAGCTTATGGGGGAGCAATTCACAATCTTCACGAAGCGAAGCGCAATCAAGAAAGGTGGTCCAACTTGAGGTGATTAAGATCGCCATCATCTAGCTCAATTGGATTGCACAAGGCAAAGGTATGACTTATATAGGGTTTCTATTTTACCGGTCTCATTATGCTAGTTGGGAGACCGGATTATAGGATAGATAACCGTACTATCAAGAGGGGCTCTTGAATGCATATCTTGATCGTATCTATCGTAGAGAGCTCAAACCTTTGCATACTTGGCATCATCCTTATTGGTTCTTATTTGGGTTTTCTCCATGTAAGGTTTTAGAGCTTGTCATGTTCGTCATGTCAAGCTCAAGTTCATCAAAAATGGATTTCGTATGAAAAACTTATCGCATTTTTGTTGTTGGAGGTTTCTACCGGTTGCCCTTTATTGATAGGCAAAACCTTTCATCATTTGGTTTTATATTCCCATTTGTACTATGATGTTTCTCTGCATATTCTTGTTGTGCTCGTCGTTGCGATTTCAACGAGCCCAAGAACATCGAAAACGGAGTCCGGATGCAAAAGTTACGACCGTTTTCGTATAGGGTGTTCTGCAGTTTTTTCCACCAGCGGAGGCTCCGGTGGTAGCTCCGCCGGAAACCCCTTCGGGTTGATGTTGGCGGAACCTCAGGTGAAACCACCGGAGGCTCCGGTGGTTGGGGCATTTTTTCAGCCATTTTGATGTCCTAACTCATCCCGGGGGCGGAGGTTCCGGTGGTTTCACCGGAGGTTCCGCCCCTGCGCGAATTTTCCTCCAACGGTTGGATATTCGGGTGACCTATTTAAGGGGTCTTCTTCCCCAATGGTTCCCCAACCTTTTGGGCAAGTTTGACCTCCATTGTTGACCTCCAAAAGCTTGCTATCTCTCAATCCCTCCAATGATTGTTGCTTCCACTTGAGGGAAAAGAGAGAGGAGATCTAGATCTACCACTTCACCAATCAATCCCTCCTCTTTGTGAGTGGAATCTATTGGATCTAGATCTAGGGATTCATTTGTTGTTTTCCTTGTTCTTCCTCCTTCCTCCCTCCATAGCATTAGTTGCTTTGGTGGGATTTGGGAGAGAAGTTCTTGACCACTTTGTGTGTTCTTGCCATTGCATTAGGTGCATCGGTTTGAGTTCCCCACGAGATTCGTGAAAGAGAAGTTCGTGAGCTTGTTACTCTTGGGTGCTTGGTCACCTGAGAGATTGTTCCTCTTGGGTGTATTGAGCACCCTAGACGGTTAGTGCTTGGGGCTTCCACCTTATTGCAAGAAGCTTCGTTGAGAGCCTCCAATTGAGTTGTGGAGATAGCCTCAACCTCGTGTAAGGTTTGGTCAACGCCTTCAAGTCGACCTCATAGTGGAAACGAGCATCTCCCTCACCGGAGAAGCTCAAGGAGAATAAGGTGTGCACATCCGTGCTATTGAGGATCGCCTAGGTGGCTCCCCACCTCTCCAACGAAGACGTACTTCCCTTGGGAAGGAACTTCGGTAATCACACCGGTGTCTCCTTGTGCTTCGGTTATCTCTATACTCTAGCTCGTTACTTATGCATTTACCTTTGTGATAGCCATGAAGTCATCTATCTTGCTATCTCATAGTTGTATATCATGCCTAGCATAAGTTGTTGGTGCACATAGGTAAACCTAGCTTGCATAGGTTTTGTGCTTGATAAATTAAACGCTAGTTTTATTCCGCATTTACTCAAGCCTAAACCGTAATTATTTTAAAGCGCCTATTCACCCCCCCCTCTAGGCGGCATCCTTCTACTTTCACCTGCTGTTGGTAGCATCACCTTAGCCAGTTGAACCTGTGTAGAAACCGGTAGAAACATCTTTAGAATCAGTTGTGGTAGATTCATGTACTCTGTTGACGCTCAGTCCGGAGACTCCGGCGTGCCAGGCCGGAGACTCCGGTCTGCCAGACCGGAGACTCCGGTGTGAATCTGCCAGAACTGATTTTACCTTGTTCTGTTCTGTTTCTGCACTTATTTTGGACATGTATGCTCATTTTGTTTCTCTCTGTTGTGGAGTTTTTGGTTTTGTGTATGCTTTCAGGAAAAAGGGTGAATTCAAAGTCCTCAAACCCCAACAAGCGTGCCTACCGTGGTTATTCCCGCAACTACCTTGTCACTGATGAAGCCAATGGTAAATATGGCCAGAAGAACACCTTTGAGGCTGAGAGGCGTCAGAAAGAGAAGCATGAGGCTAGGCTGAGGTCTGAAGTGGCGAAGAAGGCCAGGTTTGACAGTATCAAGAAGGAGTAAACAATGAGCAAGAAGGAGTACAGGATTATGCGGGCTCGACCTTTCTTCACCATGGCCCGCACAGCTTATACTTCTCATTATTGGAGGAGGGAGTCTGAGTTGATCATGAGTGAGATCTACTCCCAGTTCAAGAAGCCCGTTTGTCCACTGAAAGTTCTGGACTTAGAGGCTCTCGGAAGTAATGAGTACTTTGAGGAGGCTGTCTGGATCACTAGGAAACTGGGTCTTGAGCATCTTGTTGGCATTAAGCAGGACTACAATGCCTCTATCATTCAGCAGTTCTTTGTCACTGTCACCTTTGGAGAGGAGGATGATGTTACTTTGAGGTGGATGTCTGGGTCTGTTGAGTGTGAGTCCTCTAGGAGGCGCTTCTCTGAGATTCTTGGTTACCCTTGGGGAGAAGGGAATGGCCACCGTATGCATGTTCATGGTGTGGCTTATGACAATAAGCGCTTGGCTCCGATGTATGAGAAGCTGTCTAGGACCAGCACAGCTAAGGATCTCAAGAGGGTCTACAACATCTGTCTTCGCCTCTTTCGCTGCAACATTGCTCCCAAGGCCGGGAATGTGGATGCTATTCGTGGTGGCCTTGTGAACCTTCCCGACCAGGCCTTCCAGTGTCACCTTGCTGGTCCTGATGGTGAGGGTTTCGAGATTGATGTTATGCATTTCATCAAGGAGGAGATTTACTCAGCTATGATCGAGATCAAGAAAGTGCCCGTGTATGCTCCTTATGTGATGAAGCTCATCCTCGACCAGTTTGCTGGCTTGGCTACCGAGACTGTGCACCCAGTGGGTTCTCTCCATATTATGTCCTCTCACCTTCCTGATGGTGACACACCTATGGGGGACGCTGAGGCGCCCCCTCGCTCTAGGAGGAAGAATGCTGACCCTCCCTCTTGCCGCTCTAGCAGAGAGGAAACTCAGGATGAGATGAAGAAGATCTCTTGGTTCTAGCGCAACATTTTGTGCATGACTGTGGCAGTACACAAGGAGAACCATGTGGCCTACAAGGAGAGGCGTGAGCTGAAGAAGATGATCTCCAAGTTGCATGACCACGCTGGACTTGGAGCTACTCCTTCTATGGGTACCCCTCCCACTACTCCACCCACTCCTCCCACCGCTTCTGTGACTATGTCATATGAGGAGTGGAACACTGATCAGTTTCCGTGGGGTGAATTTGAGGATATCACCTCGACTCCTTCTTGTTCGACCCACCGTGCCAGGGCTCCTGAGTTTGAGGAAGAAGAACGTGTTGAGGATCAGCCTCAGGATGATGAGGAGGACCTTGAGTTCTTCAACTCTGGTTCTGGTGCTGAGAATGATGAGGGAGATGATGAGGGAGATGAAGGTGATGATGATGAGTAGGAGGCCACGGACCCGACGGATGATGAAGACGATGACTATGAGGACGATGACTGATCCCTTGGGTCGTGTAGTGCTCTTTGCCCATTTTTGTGTCTCGATGCCAAAGGGGGAGAAGTAGCTTTGTCTTCTCTGGGCTTCGCATGGGTTGCTTTGCTTTATTTGCTTCGAAACACAAGTCTTTGAACTTGATTTTCCTTTTATGGCTTGTGTTCCCGTTATCTTAGTTGATTTTATTTTCGAGTAAAACAATGGATGTTATGTGTGTGAGACCACGTGGTGAAGCTATCCTTTCAAATTATTGTCTATTATTGCTTTATCTATTGTCTCTATGCATGTATGTTTTATTGTTCACTAGTGGTTGTTCTAGAGGGCTTTGTTTGTAAAATATAGGGGGAGCTCACTATGTGAGTGCTCTATCTTTTTCAAACATAGTCTAGCTGTGATTTTATTGCAAATATGTGTGATGTCATCAAACACCAAAAAGGCGGAGATTGAAAGTGCAAACGCGCTTAAATCATCTTGTTTTGGTGTTTGTTAACAACACATGTATCCTTAAGTGTGTTGATGTATTTCAGGGCTAAACAACATATTTGATATGGTGGTGTGTTGGTGCAAAAAGAGGAAATTCACCAGGATTTCTGTTTGCTGGAGTTTTCTCCAGGTCGGAGTCTCCGGACTCTCAGACCGGAGTCTCCGGTGTGGAGATTTCATCCAGCGCAAGTCTCTGGATTTTCTGGTGTCGCCCACTGCATCCCCACCGGAAACTTACCGGAGACTGTCCGGAGTCTCCGGTGTGGGAGCTTCCTCTGAAGAAACGTGAAGGTTTTTCTGGTGTCGCGTGCTGTACTCACACCGGAGTCTTACCGGAGACTGTCCGGAGTCTCCGGTGTGACTGGTTTCTATTTTATCCGCTCGACCCCAGACACTCTTTGAGTCAATCCGCAATGCCAAGACCGGAGTCTCCGGTCCCCCTGACCGGAGTCTCCGGACTGAAGATTTCTGGAGAAACTCACAAGTGCTGACCAAGTGGTGTCGCCTGCTGTATCCTGTCCGGAGGGACACCGGAGACTGTCCGGAGTCTCTGGACTAGAGCACTGCGAAAAAGATCAGACCGGAGTCTCCGGCCTTTACACCGGAGTCTCCGGTGTGAAATTGTCAGAAATGCTCCAACGGCTCTTAGACTTTATGAGGGGTATAAATACCCCCTCCCCTCCACCTACCTCAGGTTAGCTCGTCCAGAATTAAAGTCACCATTGTTGGAGCTCCCGCACCTTGCTAGATCCCCCAATCCTTCCACCCAAAAGCCATGATCTTTGGAGGATTGAAGGAGAAGCCCCCGATCTACGTCTTCACCAACCGGATTTCATTTCCTCTCTGATTTGCTTGAGGGATCTTTGCCTAGGGTTTCCTCTTGTGGAGAACCTAGGCTTCTTGCTACTCTTGGTGATTTGTGAAGAGTTGGGAGCCCCCAATTTGGTTGTGGGTGTGGTCCCCAAGCTTGTTTGTAAAGCACTCGATCCCTGCCTCAAAGGGGTTCAATAGTGGAAGGTGAACTAGGCCTTTGTGGCGGAGTTCATCGGAGAATAGGGTGAGGCCTTTGTGGCGTTGAGTAGGCCTTCGTGGCGAGCTCATATCCCTCCAACGAGACGTACTCCCTTAACAAGGTGGAACTCGGGAATACATTGTGTCTCCGTGTGCTTCCATCGGTTACCTCGTTCCCCTCTCTTTACTTACTCGTACTTGTAGCATTTATTGCAGTACTTGTTGTATTAAGTGTTGTCCTAGTTGAATTAATTTCTTGTCTTGCCATATAGGTAAATTCACCATTAGTTGCACTATCTATAGAATTTACCTTTGTGTCAAGCCTAAATCGAAAGAAAAATTAAAATTGGTCGTAGCACCTATTCACCCCCCCTCTAGGTGCCCATACTTTACTTTCACTCGCTGGTACTAAGTTGCAGCAACGAAGTGATTGATTGGGTGCAAGAGACAAATGCATTAAGAAGAATACATAATGTAAGAAATAATTCTCATCCATAGACAAGAACACCGTTGTTTTATCAGTAACGACAATATCACATACTCCACCTGTCATGTTTGTCACTCCAGCACAAATGTAAAGGAGGCATGAACCAACTATCTAGCATATAACCCCCCCTTGGAGATGCATACAATTACGTGATCAAGTTAACCACACAAGGCGAGCATTGCAAGAATACATTAAAAAAATATAAAGATATAAGTTAACCTTCTCATATAATGACACGGGCAAAATAAACATAATTGCATGGTTCATTGGATCCCAACAAACACAACACATAGCATTATATCAGGTGGATCTCAATCATGTAAGATAGCTCATGAGACTGTGGTATTGAACATCAAGGGGAGATAGTGCCAATTAGCTACTGCTATGAACCTGTAGTCCATGGGGAAAATACTCATGAAGCACCATGGAGGTAGAACGGTCGATGGAGATGTATCCGGGGGCACCTCCCCGTCTCGGCAGAGTGCCAAAATAGAGACTTCTGCCCTCCCCCTCCCCCGAATTAAGGTTTTGGATGGCGGCAGAGCTCGGACGTGTTTCTGGAAAATTCCTCCGGGAAATGGTGTTTTTAGGTCAAGAATGATTTCATAGGCGACCGAAGGCGGTTCCTGAGGCCACGAGATGACCCCTAGGAGAGGGTGGGGGTAGGCCGCACCTACAGGTCACGTGGTGGCCCTGGATCCCATCTCCAGGTGCCCTTTTGGCCTCTCGAGTCTTCAGGAACATTTCTCAAAACTTTTCAGGTCATTCTGAGAACTTTCATTTTTTTTGCCCTTTTCTGTATGGAGATGAAATAAACAAGAACCGACACTGGCACTGATTAATAGGTTAGTCCAATAAATCATAGAAAATATAGAAAAACATAGAGACAACATGTAGAAAACATAAAAAATTATAGATACGTTTGTGACATATCAGCATACCAAGCTTAACTCTTGCTCATTCTCGACTAGGTAAGTGATAACAAAATAATATTTGAAGTGACATGATACCTACACAATCTTAATCAGATAATAATGTAGAACATGTAAACTAGAGTCAAATGAACAAGAGTTGTAATTTATAGTTGACATCAAATGAGTAAAGTATAAGCCATAGTTAGGTTGTCGAGGTCATTCCATAGAACTGGATGAATGGAGATAATGGTGAAGGAATGAAATGGTACACATACATGCACCCTAGCTACCAACAAGGGGACTTTAATTAGAAGTGGCATGCCGAAGTTCGAATTCTAGAAATTGTGATAGTCTTGCACCTTCTTAGTCCAAACAGTGGTGAATAAGATAATCGTGAAAAATACCTGGTTGGCTTATTGTTACAGGAAAAACACAAGGTATAAAAAAATAACAAATAGAAAATTGTCAGCAATACTTTTGAGGATACGAAAAAGGCCAAGCTGGCCCGTAGAGCACTCTCTGCACCAAGACTACATCAGTCGTGCTGACATCAAATGATTTGTTCGGTCCACGATAAGAGAGAAGGCAACATATGATATCTTCGAGGGAGGGGGGGCGCATAAAAAACAAGTCAATTTTGTTCCTCTAAAAAAAATCCCTTCATGCATGTGCAAATCATGGGGAGGGGGGGGGGGGGTGCCCCCCCGACAGGCACTAAGCTCCACCTCTGCTGGGCACGTACCTTCTTCATCCTCCGGGATGATCTCCCCACTGCTGCTATGGTCACCTCTCGGCTCGACAGTTGGGCACCTGCGGCTTATGGCAAATTCCCATGGACGTGCTCGCCAAGTGCCCACCATTGTCACCGGTTTGGTCCACCCTTGTCACCCAAACGTCACAATGGCTTGAGGAGATTTCCTAATGATGTCGCTCCCGTTGTTGAAGTGTGCTTAAGTAATGCACCTCTCACCTGCCCAGCGAGCAAGAATCTCACACCCAGTAGTTTTTTATGATCACCTCTTTTGTGCCGTGCACCATCAGACGCTACAAGATAATAGCACAATCCTGCAAAACCATACATTCAGAAATACTTACACAACACACATGTGCATCATGAACAGTCATACATAAGCTGGAGACAGTCAGTTCTTGACGGTGACACACCGTCTTTGCAGAAGCGTGGGGGGGGGAGGGGGGCAACCTCCAATTTGAAAAGAAAAACATCTATTGATCTCGAATATAAAAAGATACGAGACAACATAAGTAAATAAGTCTGGAATATCAGTCCTATATAAAGAGGGGGGGGGGGGGGGGGGGCTTTTCATGTCATAAACTACCATTGTCATCATCTAATTTCAACATTCCACATCATCTATTTTCAATTGTGCGCGACACTAAGTTTTATCGTCAAATAAAAAAATATTGGGTCAATTAAATTTAGTCTCTCGGCTATTGTGTCCTATTGAATCTTGCTTTCAAAATGTAATAATTCATGCGTTTCAAAAAAGGTTTTCACTGCAATGTGCATGGTATTTCTCTAGTTAACTAATAAACGAGAGGTGCTTGCATCCCGTTAGAATAAATGCAACAGAGAAAAGTCTAGAACCCATGCACTACATTTGGTTGAACATTAAGGCAATCAGCTCCTGTACAAGGGAAGGGCAGCTCCTACGCAGATGCTGGAACCCGTCGGTGGCCATGGCCGCCCTCATATTTTCCTGTGACCTTCCGAGAAACTCCAAGCACGTCTTCTTTAGACCATCACAACGATGTTGCTCCGCAAGTGCCAATATAGTCGCCACCGTGCCGACATCTAGGTTTTGGCACAACTTTTCCTCACACATTAGTTTCAGCCTCTCCATGTCGTACCTGTCCGCGGCGACGAGTAAATGCTGCGACCTGATGAAATCGTCTTCATCGTCCACGTTTTGTGTGGTCGCTGGTGTTAAGGTGCCAGTGTAGGCAAAGAATAGAAGTTCCTTGAAGACATCCGCGTCCATATCTTCTATGTGTACGACGACCCCGGTGGTGTTGTTTATCCCCTCCTTCATCGATCCCAAAAGCTGGGCGCAGAACACCGACGATCTGGCCGCGAGCACGCAACGGTGTGCGGCAATTCTCATACCGGCGACCTCAAACACCACGTCGGAACCCTTCTCGCTCCCGAGGAGGTCGGCGAGGTGCTGCCGTAGGTCGCAAGGGGGCACGGATGAGCTGACGGTAGTATCCGCCATGTGGCAATCGTTCATGACAACGATGTCGCACCGCACAGTGAACGAGTCGTTGCTAAGATGTTGTGATTTTTCAAAGTCTTGCCTCCATATGAAGGTGGACGGGCCACGACGATATCTTGTAAATTGGAAAACCGGTGATGCTGCAAAGGACGACGACGACGGTGCTTTCTCCTCTGCCTCATCGTCGACGAGATAGATTTTATATTTTGCACTCACGAGTATCGACATTGGTAGCACTAGGTCGAAGCATACGTAGTTACAATAGATCGGCTTGAGACCACTTGGGTAGTAAGAGAGACGCCAGCGGTGACTGCCGACGGTGAACGGCCGGGACTTGAGACACTGATTGGAAGGAAGGTACTTGTTGCGGGAGTACTTGGGTCATCATTAGTCAAAGTACAGCATGGGCGTAGTAGGTAGGTGGGCGAAGACGGGAGTGGATATTCAATTCGCGTGGGATCCACCGGCCGGCAGGCTAGATTTAATCGGTGAATCTAGGCCGGGGTTCCTTCAAGTGGATGCCACTTGGGGATGTTGGTTGGTCTCCAACGGGACATCATCACTCCCTGCGCGCTTGCTTCGGGGAGTTCGATGCAGCTGCAAACGAGCATCTCTCTGGACCATGAACAATCTAGCTAGTGAGCCCTTTTTTTCCTGCAAACCGGGGAGGGCAAATTCGAGCAGGAGAAGTTTTCAGTCAAATTCTGATGGAAGGGGAACCGGTTTCATCCAAAACTGAGTATGCACGTCCATACCGTACCACTTGGCGGCGGGGCAGATCCAACTTATAAAAACCGGTAGTAGGAGTACTAGAATACTACCGCGTAGGGCAAGTGAAGCGGGGCATCACGTGAGGGCACTGAAAGAGAAGAAGCATCATGGGTCATGGCCCTGCGCGTGCTGCCACCGGTCTGAGATCCATGACCACCCACCACGGCGTCCGAAAGCGAGGCATGGATCACCCCAGTAGGAGTAACATTCTTTGCTCTTAAATATTCACGCTCTACAGCTTTCATCCCCTCCTTGCACGCACTTTCGAAAGGTTTCTCCACTCTTGGCCCCCAATTTGGTTGTGGGTGTGGTCCCCAAGATTGTTTGTAAAGGACTCGATCCCTGCCTCAAAGGGGTTCAATAGTGGAAGGTGAACTAGGCATTTGTGGCGGAGTTCATCGGAGAATAGGGTGAGGCGTTTGTGGCGTTGGGTAGGCCTTCGTGGCGAGCTCACATCCCTCCAACGAGACGTACTCCCTAAACAAGGAGGAACTCGGGAATACATCGTGTCTCCGTGTGCTTCCATCGGTTACCTCGTTCCCCTCTCTTTACTTACTCGTACTTGTAGCATTTATTGTAGTACTTGTTGTATTAAGTGTTGTCCTAGTTGCATTAATTGCTTGTCTTGCCATATAGGTAAATTCACCATTAGTTGCACTATCTATAGAATTTACCTTTGTGTCAAGACTAAATCGAAAGAAAAATTAAAATTGGTCGTAGCACCTATTCACCCCCCTCTAGGTGCCCATACTTTACTTTCACTCGCTGCAGCAACGAAGTGATTGATTGGGTGCAAGAGACAAATGCATTAAGAAGAATACATAATGTAAGAAATAATTCTCATCCATAGACAAGAACAATGTTGTTTTATCAGTAACGACAATATCACATACTCCACCTGTCATGTTTGTCACTACAGCACAAATGTAAAGGAGTCATGAACCAACTATCTAGCATATAACCCCACCTTGGAGATGCATACAATTACGTGATCAAGTTAACACACAAGGCGAGCATTGCAAGAATACTTAAAAATAGAGTTAACCTCTCATATAATGACACGGGCAAAATAAACTAATTGCATGGTTCATTGGATCCCAACAAACACAACACATAACATTATATCAGGTGGATCTCAATCATGTAAGATAGCTCATGAGACTGTGGTATTGAACATCAAGGGGAGATAGTGCCAACTAGCTACTGCTATGAACCTGTAGTCCATGGGGAAAATACTCATGAAGCACCATGGAGGTAGAACGATGGGATGTATCCGGGGGCACCTCCCCGTCTCGGCAGAGTGCCAGAATAGAGACTTCTGCCCTCCCCCTCCCCCGAATTAAGGTTTTGGATGGCGGCAGAGCTCGGACGTGTTTCTGGAAAATTCCTCCGGGAAATGGTGTTTTTAGGTCAAGAATGATTTCATAGGCGACCCAAGGCGGTTCCTGAGGCCACGAGATGACCCCTAGGAGAGGGTGGGGGTAGGCCGCACCTACAGGTCACGTGGTGGCCCTGGATCCCATCTCCAGGTGCCCTTCTGGCCTCTCGAGTCTTCCGGAACATTTCTCAAAACTTTTCAGGTCATTCTGAGAACTTTCATTTTTTTTTCCCTTTTCTGTATGGAGACGAAATAAACAAGAACCGACACTGGCACTGATTAATAGGTTAGTCCAATAAATCATAGAAAATATAGAAAAACATAGAGACAACATGTAGAAAACATAAAAAAATATAGATACGTTTGTGACATATCAGCATACCAAGTTTAACTCTTGCTCATTCTCGACTAGGTAAGTGATAACAAAATAATATTTGAAGTGACATGATACCTACACAATTAGTAAAGTATAAGCCATAGTTAGGTTGTCGAGGTCATTCCATAGAACTGGATGAATGGAGATAATGGTGACGGAATGAAATGGTACACATACATGCACCCTAGCTACCAACAAGGGGACTTTAATTAGAAGTGGCATGCCCAAGTTCGAATTCTAGAAATTGTGATAGTCTTGCACCTTCTTAGTCCAAACAGTGGTGAATAAGATAATCATGAAAAATACCTGGTTGGCTTATTGTTACAGGAAAAACACAAGGTATAACAAAATAACAAATAGAAAATTGTCAGCAATACTTTTGAGGATACGAAAAAGGCCAAGCTGGCCCGTAGATCACTCTCTGCACCAAGACTACATCGGTCGTGCTGACATCAAATGATTTGTTCGGTCCACGATAAGAGAGAAGGCAACATATGATATCTTCGAGGGAGGGGGGCGCATAAAAAACAAGTCAATTTTGTTCCTCTAAAAAAAATCCCTTCATGCATGTGCAAATCATGGGGAGGGGGGGGGCGGTGTCCTCCAATTTGAAAAGAAAAACATCTATTAATCTCGAATATAAAAAGATACGAGACAACATAAGTAAATAAGTCTGGAATATCAGTCCTATATAAAGAGGGGGAGGGGGGGCTTTTCATGTCATAAACTACCATTGTCATCATCTAATTTCAACATTCCACATCATCTATTTTCAATTGTGCGCGACACTAAGTTTTATCGTCAAATACAAAAAAATATTGGGTCAATTAAATTTAGTCTCTCGGCTATTGTGTCCTATTGAATCTTGCTCTCAAAATGTAATAATTCATGCGTTTCAAAAAAGGTTTTCACTGCAATGTGCATGGTATTTCTCTAGTTAACTAATAAACGGGAGGTGCTTGCATCCCGTTAGAATAAATGCAACAGAGCTAAGTCTAGAACCCATGCACTACATTTGGTTGAACATTAAGGCAATCAGCTCCTGTACAAGGGAAGGGCAGCTCCTACGCAGATGCTGGAACCCGTCGGTGGCCATGGCCGCCCTCATATTTTCCTGTGACCTTCCGAGAAACTCCAAGCACGTCTTCTTTAGACCATCACAACGATGTTGCTCCGCAAGTGCCAATATAGTCGCCACCGTGCCGACGTCTAGGTTTTGGCACAACTTTTCCTCGCACATTAGTTTCAGTCTCTCCATGTCGTACCTGTCTGCGGCGACGAGTAAATGTTGCGACCTGATGAAATCGTCTTCATCGTCCACGTTTTGTGTGGTCGCTGGTGTTAAGGTGCCAGTGTAGGCAAAGAATAGAAGTTCCTTGAAGACATCCGCGTCCATATCTTCTATGTGTACGACGACCCCGGTGGTGTTGTTTATCCCCTCCTTCATCGATCCCAAAAGCTGGGCGCAGACAGTGTTCTAGATTTCGTCGAAATTTCTTTCGAATTTCGCGAAAATTACGATTCTGGAAGAGGGGCGAGAAAAGCAAATTTTCGTCGAAAATTTCGACTATGTTTGAAAAAATCAAATACACAATGATAATATAGCACATAATTCAAGTATACATCAAAAGGTTGGCATATTTCTGTTGGTAAAGTGTCCGGTCATTGTTCTTCTCGGTTGTGAGTTCGAACTCTATGCTCTCCTTTATTTTTGCTAAATATTTTGAAGGAATATAAATTTGAATCTGGCCGAAATATTTGAAAATTATCTTCGAAATTTCGTGAATTTCTCGAAATTTGCGAATCTCGGACATGGGCGAAAGAAAAACAAAAAACGAAATCTAGAACACTGGGCGCAGAACACCGACGATCTGGCCGCGAGCACGCAACGGTGTGCGGCAATTCTCTTACCGGCGACCTCAAACACCACGTCGGCACCCTTCTCGCTCCCGAGGAGGTCGGCGAGGTGCTGCCGTAGGTCGCAAGGGGGCACAGATGAGCTGACGGTAGTATCCGCCATGTGGCAATCGTTCATGACAACAATGTCGCACCGCACAGTGAACGAGTCGTTGCTAAGATGTTGTGATTTTTCAAAGTCTTGCCTCCATATGCAGGTGGACGGGCCACGACAATATCTTGTAAATTGGAAAACCGGTGATGCTGCAAAGGACGACGACGACGGTGCTTTCTCCTCTGCCTCATCGTCGACGAGATAGATTTTATATTTTGCACTCACCGATGTATCGACATCTTGGTCAAGCACTAGGCCAAAGCAGACGTAGTCCTTACAGTAGGATTCGGCTTGACCACTTGGGTAGTAAGAGAGACGCCAGCGGTGACTGCCGACGGTGAACGGCCGGGACTTGAGACACTGATTGGAAGGAAGGTACTTGTTGCGGGAGTAGCCGTCGATCTTGAGAAGGTGGTACCCAATCTCTTCGGTGGCAACGATAGTGGAGGCAGATCTCCACGTCTTGCCGGCGCCGGTGGTAGACTTGGCCGACATACTCAATCGACGGCAACTCTCTCGTGATCTAAAGCGTGTCTTTTGTTCGTTCACGGAAGCTGAGGACGAGGTATTGGCGTATTGCCTTTCTTGGAGATTTTTCTTTTAACACGGACAGTCCCGAACGCAAACGGATAAAGGATCCGAGCCGGAGCGAGGAACCAGATCTAGCTTGGGCCTTCGTGGGGTTGCTGGGCCGTTAGATATTTGCGCTAAGTAAATATACAGGTCACGCGAAGGCCCAGAAAAGCAGCTCAGGCATCCACGGCGTGTGTTCCAACGGAAACAAGTTTCGGAAAGACACAAGTTCGTTTACTTGGAGGTCGGCACAGATGAACGCACGAGCTGTTCACATTCATGTACTGTATTTTTTATTAAAGCAAGCTAGTACATTTGCAACCCACATTATGTTTGTTTTTCATACGATTTCTAATGCGCCGATCAGTTCTGTACTTCTGTTACCACCAGATTGTTTCTACTGTGAAATTGTACACAAGTAAATGTTAAAATAGAAAAGTTATTATGAGAAAAATTAAGCTAAGGAATTATAAGAAAAGGTTATGTTACGTTCTTGCTTTCTGTCTCAGGGTGCCAGGCTGCAGCTTATAAACTCTCTTTTCACCTCTATGCCTATCCATTTTCTTTCATCATTGCATATCCCTCCCGGAATTATCGAGCAGCTTAACGGGGTGATAAGGCTGTGTGTTTGGAGAGGCAATGATGATGTTCCAAAAAAATCATTGGCCTCTTGGGAGTTCATTTGTAAGCCTAAGTTAAAAGGTGGGCTAGCTATTGTTAAGTTTCGGCTCAAGATGATGCTTTGTGCTGAAATTTCTTTACAAGTTTTGTAATAGAGAGGATTTACCTTGGGTCAAATTAATCTGGAATATGTATTACAAGGATAAGATTCCACATGCTGAGTGAGGATGGTTGTGGTTCTTTCTGGTGGAGGGTTATTTTAAAACTTATGGATAAGTTTATGTCCCGTGTTAAACCTGTGGTCAGCGATGGGGCTACGGTGCTATTTTTGTCAGATTCTTGGTCTTTTGTAGGGTCTGACATACCCCATAAAGATCGTTTTCCTAGGCTCTTCTCGTTTGTTTTGGAGGAACATATCTCAGTTCAACAGATGTTTGTAGTTCCTGATAAAGTTGGATGTTTCCATATTCCCCTATCCGAGCAAGCTTTTGAGGAGCTATTGATAATTTCAGACTCTGATGGATATGCAGCTTGACAATTCACTCCTTAATAGATGGGTTTGTCCTTGGAAAGGTGGTATGTACGATGCTACAAAGTATTATAAATTGGTTCACAAACATATCCAGGTTTGCCCTGTTTTTTATGTGGTTATGGCAGAGCAGTTGCATCATGAGAATTAAGATGTTTTCCTGGCTGCTTCTTAATGATAGACTTAACACTAAGGACCTTCTTAAGAGAAGAAGTTGGCAGGTTGCTGATGATGATTTTTGTGTTATTTTCCCTAGTGCCTATTATGAAGAGAAAAAATCATCTGTTTTTTTAGTGCAACTTTAGTCTGAGGATTTGGAATTACCTACATGTATCTTGGATACAAAGTAATGATCTATTGGAGTTTGCCTCGGCTACTAAGGATGGTTTTAACAAGTCTTTCTTCATGGAAGTGGTTTTGATTGCCTGTTGGAATATTTGGAAGCTCATAAATGAAAAATTCTTCAGAGCTAAAAGGTCGAGGATTTTGGTTTGGAAGAATAGATTTATTCATGATATGACCATTCATCTTGTTAGATTTCCTGAAGCGTTAGTTCCTCTAAAATCTTGCCTAGTCTCTCTCCCCTAACTTTCTGTATATATGTAATTGACTGTAACACCCTTGGTTCATAAATAAAGTTAAAAATAATATCGTGGAGCTTTTGCCTCATAGTCAATAGTCAAATAAAGAAGGAACTGATATGTCGGAAGGCAGATGGCCGCCGATCTGGTTCGCCGTTTGTGTGGATGTTTTATTTTCCTTTTTGCATACCCAATTTTTCCTTTGATAGAAAGAAACCTACTCTATTGGTGAACGCGTATTGGCAAATATGTATTGTTGTTCCCTACCGTAAAAAGCCCCATTGGTTAACTCATGACTCTACATCCCCTCCCAACAAAAACAAATCACTGTATCAGGGTCAATGAAATTTATTTCGCCTTGACCCACTTTTTAACAGTTACCGCGTCACTAATTATGATACATTCGCTAGTTGATGAGCCGATGTACGCAACCGTTTGATCCAACACAGCCTTTTAAAATCACATGATATTACTCTCATTGCAAACTATTCTTCCGCACACCACGTTTTGCGTCTTACATAAGATAAAATAAACACTGGGATGCAAAAGGGGTGTCGAGACATCGTAGTAGAGTTCATAGACAGGGGTGCCCTGAGAGTACACGTAGAGACGTGGGGGGGGGCGTGGTAGTACGACAACCAGGAACACCAAAATTACCCAGGTTCGGTACGTCGCAACTAGGCGGCGTTCATACTCCTGTAATCTCACTAAATCAGGACTGAAGCCTGAAGTATACAAAGTACAACGTGAGTAGGATTTCTCTAACTCGATGAGGATCAACTTCTCGGCGAGTTGGTTTCTAGCTAATTGTCTTTTGTTCTTCTCTCACGTCCTGCTTTATATAAATAGCCGGGTTAGTGGTTACAGAAAGGAAACCTAGAAGACTACGGAAAGTATCTAACTTGGAAAGTAAGGAATCCGTCTAGAATCCGGCTTCTGCGCGTCAGCTTACTGGGCCGCCTAATGGACTGTAGCCCATTACCAACAGTCCACCCTGGTAATCCGGATCTTTAGGACAATGCCGGATATACCCCTAATCGGTATATATGCGACAATAGCCCCCAAGAAGGATTGAGACTTTATCCTCCCACCTTTCATCAATTTGCATTCTTTTCCGAGAAATGTTGACGCTTTGTCTCGATTCTTCTTTTTCCCAAAACTTCCTAACACATAACTCGGATTTTATCAGAATCCGCCTTTTTCTTCCACGAGGCTTCGTGGAGAAGGAACTTCATGACCTCAGCGATGAAATCGTGCTGACATCACGGACGTTTGGGTTCAGTAAAAAACCGTGAAAAATTATCCTCTGACAGATTCTCGCGAGAAACGAGGAGATAGCCATTATCACCTCGTCCCCTCGTTTCCCGGAATTTTCGGGCGTGACACGCGTCAAGGATCCAATGGCTAAAATAGCCGTTGGGACCCATCTCACCGTACCTCTGGCTATAAATAGCCACCTCGAGGGCTTCGTTCTCTCTTCCGCTCCCTCTTCTTCCTCGAGCCCCCCAGCGCTCGAGCGAGTGAGCAGAGAGTGAGTTCTTTCACCTTCCCCGGACAAACATCGGAGGATCCGGCTCACGGCCGCGCCGCCTGGGAATGGTTGACGGAGAATCACCCCGTGCCGCGGACGCGAGCAACGGCGCCCTAGACATCGAAACGATTATCAACGACCTCGACACGCAGCGAGACTCCCCCGTCCGCGCCACCGCAAGCGCGCCGGAGGGAAACGCCGGCGACGCAGTCCGCGGGATCAGCCTCCCGCGGCCGCGGACATTCCGTCGTCATCAACTCCTCCTCCTCCACCTCTCATCACCGAGCCCGCGGAGGAGAAGTCCAATCTCGGCGGTGAGGAGGTCTCTGCCTCCGGCGCCGCCGGAGGCGAAGAAGACACAGAGGAGAACTCCGGGTACTGGATCCACTGTAATGTGGTTTCCTCCTCCCTTTCGGCAATGGAGAAGGAGGGGTTCATCCTGAAGAAGAAATGGCGGTACGTCCCGAACGAGGCCGAGCCGTCGCCGAAAGACGGCGAACGAGTCCTCCTTGCATCACATGTTAACAGAGGTATCGGAATTCTGCCCTCTTCCTTATTTCTTCAGGTCTTAGACCACTACCAAATCCAGCCACGCTACCTCCCTCCAAACTCCATTCTTTACATTGCCGGACTTCACGCTTTGTTCGAAGGGTACTTAGGAATAGATCCTAGGCTAGATTTCTGGCAGTACTATTGTGGAGTAAAGCGCAACCCATCTGAGGGCGCTCTCGCCACTTGTGGAACCATATCCTTTAACTGGCGTAGGTTTAGGGAATATTGGTTCCCGAAAAAAAAAACTCGGAATCCGTCAAATTTTAGACGGGTTCCTTCTTTTATCACGAGGATGCCCCGTTTCCTGGAAAGGAAACAGAATCCCACCTTTTGTCAATTCCGCGGCCACTCCCCAAGACAATTTGGCAGTGGACGTGGTCCATACACTGCCGCCGGATATGATAAGCATCGAGCGGCACATCGCCAAGCTTGTTTCCGCGTCCCCTCCTCTTACTGGCATGGATACGGTTCTATGCTAGTTTGAAAGGCGAATCCAGCCCCTGGCTCACCGCGGACCCCGACTAATATGCGAATACACGGGCCATGAGGACGCGATGAGGGCGACGAACAAGTCTTTGTCGAAAAAAGACTTGAAGAAACGCGTCAATCAACTGGTCGCAACTCGTAACCAATACGAGGAAGGCCGGCCGATGTACACGGCAGAAACCCAGCTCCAAAGGTATGGTTTTGTCATTTTGGGCATTTCTTCTGAGTTTCCTTTTCTCGATTTTTTTCTAACCCGGACTTTGTCTTTTTCGATAGCTTCTGACTCTTTATGAGGCTGATCTCGCCTTCGATGCCGAGTTGGACACGCTGCGCTCCAACTTTGCCGGCGGACGGAAGCGCAAGAAGCCTTCCGCCACCCAGGAACTAATCGATCTTGACGGCGTTCCCGTCGCAACTTCCAGGTAAACATTCCGGGTTTTATTTTCCTTTCTATGCTTTTTGTTGCATGAACTCTTTTCTTTCTCGGAATTCTTACTTCTCGGATTTTTTTCTTTCTAGCATGGCTCCTACAACTTTAAAGCCAAAGAGCCGGAAGAAGAACAAGTCTGTTGCTAGGAGAGGAACACAGCCCTCTCCTGCTGCTGCATCCGACACTCCGGCCACAGCTGAAGAAGAGAACTTGGCTGCGAGGGAAGACCCCCTGCAGTCCAGCCAGCCTATTGCGTCCGACTCGGATGCGAGAGAAAGGGCAGAAAGGCTAGAACCGGAAGTGGGAGGCCCTTAAAATATCCCGAAGGAGGAGCCCATGCCCAGCTTTGACCCGGAATTCAAGGTAAAACAAGAAGATCATTTTGACGAACATCCGTGGGAGACAAAGTACTTTTCTCCAGCTCCCTTAATCCGTCCTTGTCGCAAGGCGGACTTATTGTTAGGAGTAATTTTGTGTTCTCGCCTTGGCTGGTCATCCAAGACGGCCTTTGCCATGTCGGAATTCTTTTTCCTGACTATGCAAAAGAGTTTACCGAGAACTTGGCAGGTCTCCAAAAAATGAGCCAGGTAATATCTCTAGCCCCCAAGAATTTGTCAAATGTATTATTTTTTTGACTTAATTCTTTTATCGTTGACCTTGCTTGTTTTTTGACTTAAGTGACGCCTCTCTTTTCCATTTTTCAGCAAACTGCCGAAAACATCAACATGGAAGTTTTTAACAAACTTACCATAAAAAATAAGGAGGTAAAAACTCTCCTTAACATTCTTGAAGATAAAGATTCGGAGCTGACCTCCGTTCAGCATAAGCTGGAAGAATCAGCAGGTAAATTAACCGCTGATTTTGTGAGAAAAAAAATTCTAAGTTATATTCCGAGTTTTAAGTCCTCATTACCCTTGCTTTTCAACTTTTTTGATGAAAGCCAAAGAAATAGGTGAAGATGCAGGCAATGCCGAGAACCTCCAAAAGGAGAACATGGACCTTTACAAGATCAATGTGAAGCTCCAATTAGATCTGGAGGCCAGCCAGCTGGCTGTCGGAATTGCCGAGTCCAAATCTTCCAGCCAGGCTGAGAAGGACAAGGCCACCATCCTGGACATGAAGAACGCTCTAAATCAACGCCTTGAAGAAGGCACTGAGATGGATAGGATTCTCGGTAAGTTTGTAACACTTTTACCGTATTTTTCCTTTTTTCTCCTCTATTTTGTCTAACTTTCCTTTGTTGACTTAAACAGAAGGTAGCCCCTCGCTTACCCGCATCAAAAGAATCCGGGCTTTCGGGAAGATCTTCACCGCGCTTAAGGCTGCGGGGATGTTAATTGTCAACAAGTACATTCCCAACAAAGCATGATAATTCTCGGAAGTTAGCAAACTTCCGGAGGCGATCGAAGAGGTGGCGAACCAGAAGGATTCCTTGTTCCGCTCAGCATCTCGAGGTGGTGCACGCATGGCCCTTGGTCTAATGCGTATGCACTACCCCACCGCCAAGTCTTGGCGCGTGGCGACTGGTATCCCGCAAGGGTAAACAGACGCGCAACGGGACAGCATCTTTGAAGCTATCAAAGGGCATGCTACCAAGATAGCACAGATGGTGTCGATGTCCACCTTCCACCCAGAAGAAGGAATTCCGACGACTCCTGAAGATCCCAACAGCGAAGAGGAGGAGTCGGATTCTGAGGAGGCCGCCTGATTCCTGGGTAGTTAGAGGGAAACTAGATGCATTACTATTCTCTTAATGTAATATTCATTGTAATGCTATCTATAATTTGTATAAACAAGTATCCCTCTTTTACAGTTTAAAATTTATGTCTTTGCAAGTTTTTCCGGGTTTTAATTCCTTTGCCTTCTAAGTTCCCTGGTCTATATGTTTTGACTGTTCTTAGTGTTGAAATAGCTCAATAGTATTTAATCTTCACGCCAAGCGACTAGGTTTAACCGATCAGTCGAAACTTGGAAACATGGATTGTACTACGGCATTTTCACTTACTAATTTCAGTGACCCAACACAGAAACAATCAGATAATACTTAGGGAAAAGTAAGAAAAATTGAAATTATATGAAACTCAGGCACGCATGCAAGGTCTGGGTTTCCTTAAGCCTCCTTAGTCTGCAAAGCATTCAGTTTTATAACTCCGAGCACGCAGACAAAATTCGGGTTAACATTGAGTATTTTGAAAGATCATTGGGAAATAGATAAGATGAACTTATGCTTTATATGAAAATAAACAGATAAAACATAAATGCATGAATTCCGACAACTTTATTTCATGATCTCAAAGATGTTTACATAGAAATTTGAACTAAGTGTAGAAGGGACATAACTGCTGGATGCTCCAGGGTCTCTTTGTCTCTCCTAGTTCGACATCTATCTTTCTCTTTCTTTTGCGATTCGCTCTTTTGGGATCATTCTCTGTATCCCAAATATCTACAAGATAGTAAGATCCATTTTTCATAGCCTTGCTAATGACAAATAGTCCCTCCCAAACTGGGGCTAATTTGTGTTTCCTTTCATGCACCAATCTTAGCACTAAGTCACCTCTTTGAAAGAAGAGTGTCTGATTTTCCGACTATGGTAGCGTCGCAATCCTTGCTGATAAATGGCGGATCTTTGAAACACATGATCTCGTTCTTCTTCTAAAAGATCGACGACATCCTGTCGTGCGTTTTCGGCATCCGAGTTATCGTAAGCATGCACTCTTGGGATATCATGGAGTATGTCCGTTGGAAGAACTGCTTCTGCCCCATAAAACAGGAAAAACGGGGTTTGCCATGTTGATCTGTTTGGCGTCGTTCGAATACTCCAAAGCACGGAAGGTAATTCTTCTACCCATGCTCCAGCTGCTCTATGAAGAGGAGATTCGAGTCTTGGGCGTATTCTCTGCAGGATTAAGCTATTCATTCTTTCAACCTGCCCAGGATTGTGGGTGTGCCACATATGCAAGATCTAGGAGTATTCCCGTTTGTTGGCAATATTTTGCGAACTCTCCAATTGAGAAATTTGTCCCGTTGTCCGTGACTATGCTGTGTGGAACGCCGTATCTCATGACTACGTCAATGATGAAATTTCTGGCTGTCACACCGTCAAGGTTTTTTAAGGGTTTCGCCTCCACCCACTTGGTGAACTTATCTACCGCAACAATTAGATGTGTAAGTCCACCTCTGGCAGTTTTGAATGGTCCCATCATATCTAGCCCCCAGACCGCAAATGGCCATGTAATGGGGATAGTTTTGAGTGCTTGGGCTGGCATATTCCTCTACTTGGCGTAGTACTGACATTCGGCATATGTGTTTACTATGTGTTCGGCGTCTGTCTTGGCTGTTAGCCAGAAAAATCTTGCACGGAATGCTTTTTTGACTATGCTTTTTGATTGAGCATGATGTCCGCAATCTCCTGCGTGGATTTCTTGCAGGATTTCTTGGCCTTCTTCTAGCGAAATACATCACTGAAAAATTCCGACAGTGTTGCGTTCATACATGCAACCATTAATTACCGTGTATCCTTTGCATCGACGTTGTATCTATCTTTGCAAGACCTCTTCTGCTCCATCCGGGAACTTCTGTTCAACTAAGAAGTTTAAGTATGGAATTGTCCAATCCGGGTTATCAAGAAGAACTTCAATTGACTCGGAAACATGAGGATAGTCAACATCTCCACCTTTGATCGATGGTTCATGCAAATGTTGGAAAAACACACCAGGTGGTAGGGTTTTAACTCTTTCCGAGCCCATGCGGGATAATGCATCCACGTTACAATTTTCTTCCCTTTTGATATGAAGTGCTTCAAATCCCAGGAAGCAAATGGCGAATTCATCCACCGTTCTCCGATATTCGTCCATGATGGGACTTTTGGCATCCCATGTTTGGTTTAGCTCATGTTGGGCCAAATCCGAGTCACTGTAGCAAAGTATGCGTTTGACGACTATTTGTTTTGCAATATACAAGCCATGAAGAAAAGCCTCGTATTCTGCCACGTTGTTACTGGCGTTGAAGTATATTTGTAATACATACTCCATAGTGTCACCTTTTGGGGATTTTAGCACTACGCCAGCTCTAGCACATTTTTTCATCTTGGATCCGTCAAAATGCATCACCCAGTATTCTAACTCTGCCATTGGTGTGTTTTCCATTGCTTCTGTCCAATCAGTGACGAAATCTGCCAACACCTGGGATTTAATTGCCGTTCGGGGTTGGTACTTAATGTCGAACGCGGCTAGCTCAATGCCCCATTTGGCTACTCGTCATATTGCGTCTGCATTGTCGATGATATCCCATAGTGGTGCTTTGCTTATGACTGTTATGGAATGTGTAACATCCCAAGTATGAAAAACACCATTAGAATGCTTGCTCCTTGTTTAATTTATGTTTTGCATCATGTCATCATAAGCATTGCATGTGGTGTGTGTTTCAAATTTGAATTTCAAATCAAATTTCAAACCTTTGTTTCATACTTGTTCTGTTACAACCTTTCCAAATAAAAAATTCAAATCAAACCATTCAATTGCTTCCAATAAACTAGAATTTCCAAACTATTAACTTGCTTAATTTTTCAATATTCCAATTATTGCAAAAATTCAATCAAATTCATTTGAATTTCAAACAGCAACAAAATTTAAAGTTTTTGGAAAACAAAAGGTTGCACAACTGGGCTTTTGTAATGAATAACTCATAAAAAATTATCCCCAAAAATTTTCGATTCCAAAACCCCTTCTTTTCTTCCCTTTTTCTTTTCTGCAAAAAAAAACAGAGGGAAATAATAAAACAGAAAAGAGAGAGAGGGGGAGGCAGGACAGCGCAAGTGGGCTGAGCCCACCTACAACCCCGAGGCCCAAGCCTCCCCACCTGTCCCTTTCGTCCTCCTCTGTACGGAGACAGAGAGAGGAGGGAGCTCCCCCACCTGCAGGAGCTCACCTGCCACCTCCTCCCCTATATCTACCTCCCAGGGCCGTGCCCTAGCTCTCCTCTCCCTCCTCCATCTCCCAGCCGCCGCCATTCCTCTTCCTCCCTCTCGGATCCCCTCCTTCCTCCTGCTATTTCTTTTCTGAATTTTCTGCAACGTCGCCATGGCCGGAGCTTGATCGGGGGTGGAGTAGAGGTTGCGGTCGCTGTCGGGGTTCTCAGTACGCGGGAACGGGACCCCCACTCCTCCCTCTTCCTCCTCGTTTCCAGGGAGGGGCTCGAGAAGCACCCGATCGCCGTCACCGCGCCGTCCATCGCCGCCTGTCGCCACCGCCTCTTCCCCGAGCCGCTGCTTCGACGACAACGGGGGTGAGCACCCCTTCCTCCTCTCCTTTCCCCCCGGTTGCACGCACACGCACGGCCACACACGTACACGGTGCCCACGCGTACGCACACGCAGCAACCCCCGCAGCGCAGCTCGTCGCCGGCGTCTTCCCTGATCTGTGAAGTTTCAGTTAACTGAAACTTTCAGTTTCAGTTAAATCCCGAGGCTTTGCCTCAAAACCCCACGAGCATCTCTTCTGTCGCGAAACATTCAGCAGCACAGTGGCACACGCACCGCGCACACGCACCCCAGGGCGAGGGTTCGAGTCCCCCCCCCTCGCGGGATTAAATCCCACATTTTTGCGTCGCTGCCACGCAGTCACGCTGGCCCCACACGTCAGCGACGTGGTGGCCACGCACGCACACACCCACACGCCACGCACGCACCAGCAGGGCACTAGCCCACTGCCAGTGACCCAGAGGCTGCTCTGCCTGTGTAGAAAAGGTTCCAGGGCCCTATCTGGAATTTCTTTTTCGCAGCTAAGCCCCTGGAACAATATTAATACTTTTAAAAATTGCAGAATAGCCCCTGTTTTTCAAATTCAAATAACTTTTGCATAATAATTCCAAAACTAATAAATAAAATATGTTTTCTATACGAAATTTAATTCTCTACATGTTAAAACCATTTGTATACTGTTTTGAACATTTCAAATGGTTTCAAAAATTCAAATTCAAACAACTCTTTCAAATTTGGTCAAATTCATAACTAATTCAAATTTAATTCAAATGGCACATGTAAAATATGTTTTCCATGCAAAATTGAACAAGCTTTCCAAATATAAACTTTGCTTCCTGTTTTAAATAATTAAAATTGGTTAAATAATTCAAATCTTGTTTAAATCATTTAAAATTGCTAAATTAATAACTTGGTCAAACTAAATTCCTTTTGAACATATAAAATATGTTTTCAAACCAGAAAATATAATCTTTTCAAATATGAATTTTATTTAATGTTTGGAACGAATAAAATTCAAATAGTTTTAATACTTGAATTAAATCTATTTAAATCTTGTTGTTTAATTCATAACTAATTCATTTTAATTCCTTTTTCAACAAATGAAATATGTATTCCATCTAAAATTTTGTGTTCTTTCCAAATATGGATTTTGTTATCTATTTTGAACAATTAAAATGGGTGGAAACAATAAATGTTTGTGTAACTCATTTAAGAAGCCAAATTTCATAACTTAATAAATAAAAATTCCAAACTTGGTAAACAACATATCAAATTGAAGATATTGTTGTTTTCTTATTGGTTTCATCATTCCATGCATCATTCTAATCAACTTTCACATGATGGTTATTGTAGATCACTTAATTCAACTTTAATTCTGGGGCCCTGCTATATGCAACCCAAATTGCATATGGACCCATTTAATTATGTTACCATGTCAACTAGCTTATCTTTGATGCACCAATTAAATTGCCATGCATCATCCCATGTTTGTGCATCATGCCATATTATTGATTGTTTGTCTCTCTGCGTTACTTCTTCTCGAATAGACGACGACGTTGAGACAGACGAGGTTTACGACACTACTTCAGAGGAGTTAGCCCAGTACCAGGCTACTGAGTTTGCAGGCAAGTATTCACTCACATGAACCATTGTGTCCTTTCCACACTGGATACCGATACTTTTCGTTGTCTAATCTGCTAGCCTTAAGATTCGTTGCTTGTGTTCCGATCCTATCACATGTTATCCTGCAACCCTGATATAGTCTATCCTCCACACCTATAACCCTGTTGCTTGTGCCTGTGTCGTACTAGCATGCTTAGGGTTGTTAATGCTCGAGTCTGATGTCCGTTATTTCTGTTACCTTATTCATTATGTTCTGGGGGCTCGATGTTTAAACAAATCCCTGTTAATGTTTGAGGTAATGCTAATTTGATGATAAGGCACCGGCAGGAGGCCGGGTATGGTTTTGAGGCCTGCTAGTGTCGAACTCAGGAAAAGTTCTTGTCCTCTAGATCCATGATGAGCGCGCTAACCGCATGTGGGAAGCGTGTATGGGCGCCCCTCAACTTTGATTCGATTCGCATCTCGTCCAAATCGCCTCATTTAGTTCGGGTTTTCCATTTGCCGCATGCATATGCAGGTGCGAACCCTTGGCGCCAGGGTGGTAACTTTCGTAGTCGGTATTTAGGGAGACACGTTCTTAGAGTGCTATGAGGGTCCCCTTTTCTTCGTGGGGCTTGATTAGCCGTGCGCTCAACTGCACGGGGTTCTTTGGGCTTGATGCGAAGAAGAGTTGGGTTGTGTTGAGTACCTCGCTTGGTGGGTTGATCCCCCGTCTGGCGGGTTCTTACGTGTACGGCCAAATTGGTGCATCCCTGCAGGGTTAAATCTTCTCGAGAAGCCGTGTTGTCCGCGGTTATGGATGACTTGGTGATAGGGCTGGCTAACAAGGATTAGACAACTTACACCTAATTAATAACAACTTGACTAGTAATAGGCTTATTGACACAATAACCTGAACCTTCATTAATCCAAATGTGTGAGTTATACTCGGATTGCTTCTTTGGATAAGGGGCGAGATCCAGGATGGGTTTGTTTGAGGCTAGTGGTAGTTGGTTCCGATGCACTATCTTATCCCTTTCTTTTAGCCGGATGTTGTAGCGTGTCTCTGTAGTTGGTTAGGCAGCCCGCTGCCGCACTTTTGTATCACCTATCTTCCGTTGGACCCAAAGCATCTGTAATTGGTGTTGCCGGGTACACTATGGTATCTTGTGCGTCTTGCTTGCCAGTACTCGTTTGTACTGACCCCTTTGGGGCTGCGTGTTCTGCAGACTACGTTTCCGAGGATCCCCATGGTGGCTACTACGTGGAGTATGACGAGGCTGCTGACGAGTAGATAGCGGACCCGGGCAGGATTAGAGACTTCGTGGATGGGCTCCGTTCTTTCGTTTCCGCCCTCTTAGGCCTATTTGGATCTTGTCTGTACTCAGACACTTTGGATGCTTCCGCTGTGATGTAATGATGACTTGTTGGGACATGTGTCATCTACATGATTGTATTTGCTATCTCTGCTCTAGTGAGAGCTATTTGCCACTTATTTCTATTTCTTTGTGTCTTAGAGATTTGTTGTGATATCACTTGTTCAAATGCCGTTGACGTACCATGTGTGTATGTTATGAAGTACGTCAATGGAAGTATTCGGATTTCTATTGGATGGTTTCACAGACGATGAATAGTAGAGGATGGTTGTCACACGTTTACGTGTTGGCCTACTCATATTGAGATGCGGGTGCAGGTAGGCCCCGTGAGCCATTTATCTACTGTTTAGCGGGCTGTGAGTATCCTCTAAAAGTCCGGGTGCGACAGAATGTCAATGGAAATAATGACGAAGTTTTCTAGATGCGAAAAACACGTCATATGCTAGCTTTTGATAACGTGGATACCTTTTTTTGACTCGGAGAATACTTTGTTGACGTAATACACTTGTTATTGATCTGGTATGCTTTGTTGATCCTTTCGTCTTTCCACAATTATCACTGCACTAATAACCCTGTTTGTCGCTGTAAGATACAGTAACATGGGTTCTTCGTCTTTTGGGGATGACAAAATTGGAGGTTTCATCAAGGTTTCTTTTAACTGGGTTAATGCTTTGTCCGCCTCTTTTGTCCATTCAAATTTGTCGTATTTCTTCAACAATTTATATAATGGCAGAGCTTTGTCTCCTAGCCGCCTTATGAACATGCTGACTACGGCTGCAGAACCCGTCAATCTTTGGACATCTTTTAAGCACATAGGCTTTGAGATATTCAAGATTTCCTTGATCTTTTCTGGGTTTATTTCTATTCCTCTGTGTGAAACGATAAAACTCAGAAGTTTTCCTGAAGGAACCCCGAATACGCACTCTAATGGATTCAACTTCATTTTGTGAGTGCGCAAATTTTTGAAAGTTTCTCGTAGATATTGAAGGATTGTATCCTTTTTTTTGGAAACGACGGCAATATCGTCCATGTAAACATGTACATTTTTGCCAATCTAACTATGCAAACAACGTTGCATGCAACGCTGGTATGTTGCACCTGCATTTTTCTAGCCAAAAGGCATGGTTATGTAATAGTACGTTCCGTAGGATGTTATGAAAGAGGTTTTGATTTGATCTTCTTCTTTCATGCGTATTTGATGGTACCCGGAATAAACATCCAAAAAGCATAAAAGCTCAGAGCCAGCAGTGGTATCTATTATTTGATCGTAACAAGGTAATGCGAACCTATCTTTCAGACACAACTTGTTCAATCCCGTGTAATCTATACACATCCTAAGAATAGTACTATCCTTCTTCGGGACTAATACTGGATTCGTAGGCCAATCAGTATGTATAACTTTCGGGATAAAGTCAGCTGCTAAAAGCCGGATAATTTCCTTGCCAATAGCCTTCCATATTCTTCCGTCAAATCGGGTTTTGATCCTGGAATCACATTGAGTTGATGCTCAACAAGTTCCCTGGGTACACCCGGCATGTCCGCGGGACACGAGGCAAAAATATCCCAGTTCTCACGGAGGAACTTGACGAGCGCGCTTTCCTATTTTTCGGTCATCCAAGTTCCCACTACAACAAACTTTGTCGGATCTTTGGGATCTAAGATAACCTGTCTTGTATTCTCTGGTGCTTTGAAGCTATCTGCCGACTTCCAGCTTTCTGTTCCTGCCGGTATTTCTGTCAGCGATACTTCTTTTGCCAGCTCTTTCAATTCCTCCTTTGCTATCACTTGTTCGGCCAAGGGGCGTTTCCTTTTTCCAGCTCGTTCGCCTATTTGAAGTCTCCTGAGATGGTGATTACTCCTCCTTCTTGCCCTGGCATCTTCAGCTTGTTAGAGATAAAACGTGATCTTGCGTTGAACTTGGCAAAAGCTGGACGTCCGAGTATTGCATGGTATACGCTTTCGAACGGCACCACCTCGACCGAGATTTTTTCCTGTCGAAAGTGCTCTCTTTCTCCGAAGGTTAAATCTAGGGAAATTTATCCTAGGGAATGCGCTTGTCTGCCAGGAACAATGTCGTGGAAACGTATGTTGCTGTGATTGAGCTGGGTCTCGGATATTCGCAGATCTTCAGTGTATCTACATACATAATGTTGATACTATATCCTCCATCCACCAGCGCTCTTTTCAGCCTAGTGTTTTGAACAATAGGGCTTACAATTAGAGCTTATGTGCCGGGTTCTGGGATATTTCCGGGATGATCATACTGATCCCAGGTGATTGGCGTATTTGAATACTTCAAGATTTGCAAGTTGGTGGAACAACCGCGTTTATTTCTCGAATTGTTCGCTTTGCCTGTTTTGTTGAGGGAGTTGCCAGGAAAGTTAGGTTACATTCTCCATCAACTCTCGGGAATTTTGGCTTGCCTTTCCGCTGTTGTTCCAGGAATTTTTCGTCATTGTCCGATTCACTGTCTTCTTTTTCAGCTTCTGGTTTTGCTTGGAGAACTTCCTTTTGGAATTCTTCCCCTTGTTACCGGATCCTGCAATGCTTTTCATGTGCTTATAAAGCCGGCATTGCGCATTAGTATGGGTAAGTTTCGCAAATTGCGAATGGTGGACAAAGTTTTCTGACTTCATCTTTTCCCATTCTTCTTTTGAGTAGGAGATAGGTTCTGTGTTTCTTCTCTTCCATTTGTTGTCATTATCCTTTCCAAAGGTTAGGTTAACTTCTTTGCGCTTTGTCTGCGCTTATGGGGTAGCTTTTTTCTCAGAACGAAGCATCTTTTTGGCCTGAGCCAAAGCATCAATATTTCCACCTCTCGCTCTGATATCGTCTTCAGCCGCTGTGTGCTCACTGGCGGTGGTAAGCATAGATCCGAGATCTTTGTGCTCCTTCGAACCAACCATGAACGGTACAAGGCCGGGTTTTAAGCCATTGATGAAAGCATGCATTGTTTGTACATCACTTACTCTAGAGCAACTGATTTTCATCGTTGTCCATCTTGAAATAAAGTCGACATACGACTCGTTTTCAAACTGGACGCAGCGGTTTAGCTGGTTGATGCTCTTGGGGCGTTTGTATGTTCCCCGAAAATGCTGAGTGATTACTCTAGCCATATAATACCAACTATCCACGGTTCTTGACGGAAGCTCATTGATCCAATCTCTGGCTCCATCCAGCAACATTAGGGGGAGGAATTTCACCGCCTCTAGATCTGTCCCTTTGTTAATCCGGACGGCAGTATAGTAGTCTGAAAGCCAGGTATCTGGGTTTGTACTGCCGGTATACTTCTGGTAAGTTGGACCAACTTTGGAAAAGACAGAATGTAGAGTTATTCTTCGGATCCTTTCAGTGAAGCACTTAGGTCCAAAGTATAGATCATCTCTTTCCGCCTTATCAGCGTGAACGCAATACCTGCCGGTGAATGGACAGAAGGGGATCTGCTCCTTTTCTGGGCCATTGTTGCGCGAGCGCGCTTTTCCAGGATTATCCCTATTTCGTCCGTTATCGTGTCCTTTGGAATAAGGTGGATTTCTACTACTTGGACTTTCTTTGTTCCTAGGAGGAGTACGGGACCTCTCACGCCTGTGCGGAGTGTCGTATCTTCCGGCTTTTTCAGCTGGGCGTCTCGGAGGCGGCATTGCTTTTCCGTCTTTCCGGTTTTGTTCTTCCAGATCACGGGATTATTTCCACCTTTCGAAAGATGGGATCCTGTCCTGGACGCTTCATCCTTATGATATGGTATTTTCTTGTCCTTTCTTGGATCTCCTTTCTTCTCCTTCGAATTGCCTGAATCTCCAGGTTCGCCAGGTCCAAGTGCTCCAGTGGCACATGTTGCAGTTTTGCATGATGACAAGGTGAAAGGGAAGCGCAAGGCTGATTCTTCTCCTTCTGTGACCGCGGGCAAAATGAGCAAGGGAACATGAGAACCGTAAGGAAGTGACCACAGGCCGATTCTTCTCCTATTGTGACCACTTATGATTTATGTATCGTGAGGTCTTATTTCTTAAGCTGTGACTTGCTGACTGAGACTATGTAAGACTGAGACATAATATTTGCATATTTGCCTTGGATTATCAAGATTTTGTTCTATTTGTCACGTGAAAGCATTTTCTAGATTGTGCTGCCATTTTGCGCTGTTACCATAAGGTCTTATGCTTTCATTTTTTGGGTATGCTAATTATGTATACATTTGTAAAATACGTGCTCCATTAACATCTGTGTTGTGTGTGCTCACGTTAGGTGTTGTGTTGCCATTTTCTCCTGTTGTGTGTTGTCTGTGCTTCCATAAAGTGCTATGATGCCATTTTTCTTCTGCTGTAAACTAATATAGTTACTCTGCAATTCCCTATTTGGTCTATATGGTCATGACCGAACACGTGACCGAACACCGAATTCAAAAATACCAAAAAGACCGAAGTTAATTTGGGTAGCATTTCTAGATGACCGAAATTTTTGAAGAACGAAGAGTCCGGACCGAGAAAACCGAACAGACCGAACGCCCGGGCTGACATCTAGCTACTGCTATGGACCCGTATTCCAAGGGTGAACTATTCACACATCATTCCGGAGGCGGGTATTGTGGTGTAGAGCCCCCAGTGACGATTTCCCTTCCCGTCAGTGTGCCGAGGAGAACTCCAAAACCCTCCTGAACTCGGTTTGACGATGACGATGGCCTCGGGTGTTTTTTGGTGGAAAAGTGAAATCTTTTTAGGGATTACTATCTGGGGGATTATATAGGCGAAAGGGCAACATTGGTGGGCGGCCAGGGGGGCCACACCACCCCATGGCGTGGCCAAAGGGCGCGCCGCCCTATGGTGTGGGGCCCCTGTGTCCCCCTACTAGTCTCCTCCGGACTCCATGTGCGCGACAACTTTCTAAGACTTCTGGTTTTTGAATTTTCTAATTCCGAGAATATTACCAGAACAACTTTTCTGAAACCAAAAACATCAGAAAACATGAACTGGCTGTATGGCATCTTGTCAATAGGCTAGTCCCAGAAATAGATAGAAAATGATATAAAGTGTATAGCAAATATGTACCAAATAACATGAAAACAACATGGAACATAATAAATTATGGATACGTTTATGACGTATCACGTGGCTCTCCTGGAAAGGTTTTTACCGCGTGCAACGGTCACCGGTGACGACCAGGAACGTGAGTCGCTCCCTAGGCGGCGTCATGCCATGAGGCATGATCTCGTCTCTCCTCACAAGAAATTTAAAAATTAAAATGGTTTTGGCAAACGATGTAAAACATTATTTAGAGTAATTTTTGTGAAGGAGGCAAAGACTGTTTTGGGAGTTAAGTCTACAAAAAAAATCTCGAGGTTCTGTTCTGGTCAAATTTATCAAGTTGGTTTGAGGGTTGAAATGGGGTGGGGCTGGCCAATGCTGGACTCCCTGAGGTAGAGGGCCCTGTGGAGAGCCTCTCTTGATCATCTCCTATCAAGGTGAAAACAGTTTTACTAGGGTATCTATTTTTACCATGTTTTGGGCAATAAAAAACAGGGTTGAAAACTGAGAAAAAATTCTTAACAACCCACATGTTTTTTTTTTGCATAATTGGTTTCCCCATGGGGTGGAGAGTATTCCTGAATTTTTGGGGTTTTAGAAAATATACTCCCTTTGAAAAGCTAGGCTTAATGATTTTTCGGAAAAAAGTGAAAATATAAATAAGTTCAAATTTGGGTTTTGGGTCCAAAGAGGTGTGGGTAAGGGGATATAAAAACCAGTGGAGAAAATATCCAAGCCATAGGGAAGAAGGTGAGAGAGAGAAAAAAACCAGAAGGTGGTGAAATATTATTTAGAAAACAGGGTTTGAAATATATCCTTTGGGAGGGGAAAATATTTTGGAAATCCAACGTTTTTTTAGGATGTTACATGGTAGGCCTTGAGAAGGAAGAGAAAATAGCAAACCGGTTTATGTTACATAAGGTTGTGGTATGTAGTTTGGTGGGGGGTGTGTAAATTCTTCATTCGGGGGGGGGGGGGGGTGTGTGTGTTAGGATGGGATTAAATATTAGGTTGTAATTATTATGTTTGTTCACACAACAATCAACTTTATTTTCTTCTTCTTTTTTCATGTAATTGATATCATTGTGAAATAACCAGTTTTTTATTATTATGAGAACAAATTTTATTGTCCAATTAGAACTCGTGCTAAAAATCGTTAGAAACATAAACCATGTAGGAGTATTTCACATGTCGTCGTCTTTACTTATGTAGCAGGTTATATATCTAGGCTATCATCCACGACACACTCTCGTGCCTGATATCTCTTTTGCTGAAGAACATATATGTTTTCTACAGTTTTCAATTGTCTGCCAATGAATAAAAAAAAAATCAAAATCATAATTCTGGAATATTTAGGAGATGAAACATGATTAATCCAACTGCTTGCATATTAGAGCCAAATGTAAATTATATCCGATAGATAATTGAAATCATAAATGTTGGCTCATGTTGATAATTAATCCAGCGGTGGCAGTTTTCCATATGCACGCATGCAAAGATGGTCCCGACAGGATCATGCCCGAAGCAGCGTGGGCCGTTCGGCCGAGCAATGAATGGAACGTGCAGATGCCCAGCCCAGTCACCAAATTGGAAGCCCATAATTTACAGGACTCCTCGAAGTCGGTTTGACATACCTAACGGATAACGGGAATACTCCAACTCTCCCAGATATAACAGTTTGCGCCGTCAAAACATCATCGCTCCATCCTCGTCTTGAACCTCTTCCGGTCATGGACACGAACAACGATGGCGTCCTTCCTCACGATGTGCTCTATGAAATCCTGCTCCGCCTCCCTGCCAAGCCACTCTGCCGCTTCCGTGCCGTCTGTACCTCCTGGCGCTTCCTGCTCAGACACCCGGACTTCATCGCAGCCCACCAGCAGCACAATCCTTCCAAGCGCCTCGCCGTCGCCTTATTCGGGTTTGGATCGTTCCAAGTCGCCTTGGTGGACATGGACACGGGCTGCGTCATCAGACGTGTGAGCGCCAGCCATCACGACCACGAGATGGCTGCCATGAGTCCTGATCGAGCACGATTGGATCATGCCATTTAACTTGGACAGCGAGACTTGGCGACCAGCCCCAATCCGAGGGCCCACGGACTGCCGTGCCATCGGCCTTGCTGAGCTGGATGGTCATCTGGTTGCTTTCCACGACGATCGCCGCACCTGCGTCAAACTATGGTACCTCACCGACCCTGATCATGCTATATGGTCCATGTTGCACCAAATCGTCATGACGTACCACATGCTGCCATTGCCATCGCCGATGTTGCCAGCACGCTACGACGAGTTCTTTGAGAAGCCTTTAGCAGTGTTGGGCGACGGGAGGATCGTGATGTGGATGCGGGTGGATGCAGACACAGTCTTACGCATCTATGACCCGAAAACCGGGGCTTTCACGGATGGGACGCGGGTGGCAAACTGCCACAAAATTGGAGTGCATACGTGCAGTATTCTATACACAGGGCGAGGAGGTGTGGCGAAGTAGTCTCTACTTTTCAGGCCGTTTGATGATTATACCACCATTTAAAAAGTTATCATTCTTGGATTTAATTTGTAATAATTCGCACTATTTTTTGTATTAATAAGGTGCACTATTTTGAAATCTGTCATCTTTGATCTATATTCTTGCCCGTTTGCATTTTTGAGTTTTGTGATCTACAATATGCGTCTTCGATCGGTCCTTGGACTAAATTATGATGTGTATGTATTAACAGATTAATTTTGTGATCATGGCAGCAGACCAGGACCAAGGCCGTGGATGGGTCTGCACGAGCTTCACGACCACACAGGGCAAAGTTGCCAAGTACCATCCGGACTCATGATATGTTGTCCAAATTAGTGTCTCGATTAATCAGTTGGCCTCTTGGTAAATTAGTTTCTATTTAGGAACGTCGTTTTGACATCCATCTGACATATCTCGTAATCGAAATAGGCATCAACTGGTAATGAAATCAGAATAGACTTGAGCAATGCTACGGGTGAAAAGGTTTCATCATAGTTAATTCCCTCCGGCAGCGACACCAGCAGCATGTGCACCCTGCAGCTGAACACAAGCCGAAGCAATGCAATGTCGGATCAAGTCTTAGGTGTGACTAATTAACAAACAATCCTCGTCCAAAAGCATGTGCATTATGGAACTATATGAAATCATGAATAGTGGATACCAGATAATTTATTTTAACCATCTATATGACTATCCCAATTCACAATTAATGATACACCAAACAGACCGATCTAGAAATATAAACTTTTTTCATTGTTGTAGTCATGGCCGCTCCCATTGCCTTTGTTGTAGCCACGGTCACTAGTATTGTCATAGAAACGATCAATCGCTGTTGGCCGTTACGCCAACTGCTGGCTCCGTGAAAAGCCACCACCTTTGCCATGGCATCCACCTCTATAATTGTCTTCCGTACTATACTCCTTCCACTCTGAAAAGGTATATGTATATGTGCAAGACAATGTCAGATCTAGTCAAGCGTCACTGATTAACAACAAATCTTCATCCAAAACCATGTATGTATTATGGAATTATATCAAAATGTAACTATTGGATTCCAAATAGATTATTTCAAGCAGTACCATATGACGATCATAATTACTGATGGAGCAAACATACCAAATAAGAAACTTAAACCACGTGATTTGATCACAAGGCATGAAGAGATCAGGCCAATCTTTGTACAGATAAACATGAATCAAAATATTTAGATGTGTATGTCACCGACCATAGTTATTGTTAGAGTAGTCACGGGTGTACCTGTCTTGATGGAACTGGCAATTGTTCGCATTGCAAACTTGGTTGTCCCTAGTGTGACTGCCTTGCAGGAACTGGCCACTATTCTCATGGTAAACTTGGTTGTCACCAAAATTATCATTGCTGTCGCCATTGTTGAACCGACGGCCGTCACGGTAGCCACTATAGTAGCCACGCCCCCCGCATCTGTAGCCATGGCACTCGGGGTAGCCATTGTAATACCCATGGCTGCCACTGTAGTGGTGACGGCGGTCATTGTAGGAAATGTATCATTGTAGGAAATGTAGTAGCCACGGCCGTCACCGTCGCAACTGTAGTAGTCACAGCCATCACAGTTGACATTGTGACTGCTTGCCCTGCCTCCATGAAAGCCACCACCATGGCCACTAAAACCTTGTCCTCCGCCACGGCTGCCACAGTAGTAGCCACGGCCACCAATGTTGCCACTGTAGTAGCCATAGTCGTCACCATAGTACCCACGGCCACGAGCGATTATGTTGCGGCGAATTCCGTCAGCATCGTATAAGACATGCCTCTTGTCTCCTTGAAAGCCACGACCTGGCCCACCAAAAATGATTTGTCCTCTGCCACGGCCTGCTCCTCTGACATTATGTCCCCAAATATACTCCCTCTCTGAAAGAGAACACGAGCATGGCTATGATTAGATCAAGTCCAAGTGTGATTGGTTAGGCTGGTGCCAGTGCGCCGCCCGTTATAGCCTCGCCACGTCAGTTTTTACCCTCACTCTCACCCCACTCTCACCACACTCTCACCCCACGGTGCCAGTGCACGGGCTATAGTATCAGCTCTCACTTCTCTCTCCTCCCTACTGTCTCCCTACCGCCCCCACTAGCACCCCTCTCGCCTCCCTCTCGCCTCCAACGCGGGCGGCAGCGGGGCGGTAGCGGGCGCTACCGCCGGACGGTGGAACCATCGCCCCGCGCTGTCGTCTCGCCCCTCTCTCGCCCGCCCATCGCCTCCACGCGGGCGGTATCACCCCGCCAAATGCCCGCGTTGGCACTAGCCTTAACAGCACATCTTCAGCCAAAACCACATGCATTATGGAATTGTATTCAAATCATAAGTACCGGATTTCAAATAGTTTATTTCATGCACTACTATATGATGGTTATCACAATTAACGATAGAGCAAACAGATCCATTTAGAAACTTAAACCGCGTCACGTGGTCACTGTTACACGCAATAGCAATACAACGATGAAGTTAAACAAGATCGAACCAACGGGGACACGAGATTTTAACGTGGAAAACCCTTCCAACAAGGAAGAGAAAAAACCACGGGCGCCAGCAATACTTCACTATATTCGGGTGAGGTTACAATCGAGCCGGGATTTACAATGTGTGGCTTATCCCGTGCGGCGGCTTGCAAGAGGTATATAAAGACGATCCTGACCTAACTAGGTCGGTAACGGTGTATCCAACTCCGACTCGGTATCAACTCGTACCGTACCAAAATAACAGTCACAAGGCTCCACTCGTCAGAAGTTCGGCCTTTATCAGTATATACGAATATGAATTTGGATCACACCAAAATAACACTCCACCTTGAGACAAATTCCCTCTTGTAGCATGAATGAGAACCTTCACCTGAAACACACAAAGAAAACACCTTTGGCGCCAAATAGCCTCTTGGGCCAAGCAGTGATACCAACTAAGGTTGAGCAAAGGTCAAACTTAGCAAAGGAACTGGCTTTGTCATCATATCAGCAGGATTATCATGAGTACTAATCTTGCATACCTTCAGGTTATCTTGTGCAACAACATCACACACATAATGGTACTTGACATCAATGTGCTTTGTTCTCTCATGGAACATCTGATCCTTAGTAAGGTAATTAGCACTCTGACTGTCACAAAATAGGTTAATGCAAGTATCATCTCCACAAAGATCATCAAACAGGACTTTCAACCAAACTGACTCTTTGCATGCTTCAGCAATAGCCATATACTCAGCCTCAGTAGTAGATTGTGCAACAACACCCTGCAAGGTATCCTTCCAGCCAACGGCACATCCACTAACTGTAAATACATAACTTGTGAGGGATCTCCTCTTATCCAAGTCGGCAGCAAAATCTAAATCCACATAGCCTGCGAGTCCCTCACCAGTCTTGCCAAACTTCAAGCAAACTTTGAATGTGCCGCGAAGGTACCTGAAAATCCACTAAACAGCTTTCCAATGTTCTTTACCAGGATTACCATGTATCGACTGACCAAACTCATAGCATAAGATAAATCAGGCCGTGAACACACCATGGCATACATTAAGGAACCAACATCACTAGCATAGGGAACTCGTGACATGTACTCAATATCTTTGTCAGTAGTAGGACATTGCAATGCTGACAACTTGAAGTGTGAAGCAATAGAAGTACTAACAGACTTTGCATCATGCATATTAAAACGACGAAGGACTTTCTTAATGTAATTCTCCTGACTAAGAAATAGCAATCTAGATTTTCTGTCTCTTGAAATTCCATACCTAAAATTTTCTAAGCAGGACCAAGATCCTTCATCTCAAACTCACTACTCAATTGTTTTTTCAATGTAGTGATTTCTTTCATGCTCTTGGCAGCAATTAACATATCATCAACATATAGCAGCAAGTATATAGGCGATTCATCAACAAATTTAATGTACACACAGCTATCATATTCAGACCTCTTAAAGCCATGTGACATCATAAAAGAATCAAACCTTTTATACCATTGTCGAGGAGACTGTTTCAAACCGTAAAGAGACTTCTTTAGCTTGCACACGAAATCCTCTTTACCAGGCACTATGAACCCGTCAGGTTTGTCTATGTATATTTCCTCCTCAAGTTCTCCATGCAAAAACGCAGTCTTCACATCTACCTGCTCAAGCTCAAGATCATGCATAGCAACAATACTAAAGAAAGTACGAATAGAACTATGCTTGACAACAGGGGAGAACACATCATTATAATCCACTCCTGGAATCTGGCTGATACCTTTTGCTACTAACCTTGCCTTAAACATTGGAGGCTCACTGGGAGATAAACCCTCCTTTCTCTTGAATATCCACTTACAGCTGACGGCCTTCTTTTGTTTAGGCAAGCGCACACATCTCATGTGCCATTCTTCTCAATTGATCGCATCTCCTCGTGCATTGCACCAATCCACTTGTCACGATCAACCGAAGCAATAGCTTCATTATATGTAGCAGGTTCAGCATCATTCTCCACCTTTCTACACAACTTAGAGAAAAATAAACAACATCACATTCCTCAATTAAACGAGTACGAGGTCCTTTATTCCTCTTCTCTCTGCGCTCTGCAATAGACAAATTTTCTTGCTGCACAATATGAGGTGAGGGTGGCACAATATCCTCCCCATCAATTTCAGTTTTCCTCCTCATCCAGATGGTCTAGCTCCACCTGCAAACGAACTCGTGGTTTGTCCTCATCAGAAGAATCTGGCATAACATCAGTTGACAAACTGTCCTCATACATAACAGATTCATTAAACACAACACTCCCGCTAAAGAAAGTCTTTTGGTTTCCGGGTTCCACAACTTATCCTTTTACTCCAGAACCATAACCAAGAAATAAGCACTTAATAGCTCTAGGCTCTAATTTTCCATTATCAACATGAGCATAGGCAGTGCAACCAAAAACTTTCAGTTGTGAATAATCAGCTGACTCACCAGACCATACCTCAATAGGAGTTTTCTTGTCAAGAGGGATGGATGGTGACCTGTTGATCAAGTAGCAGGCAGTGTTGGCAGCCTCAGCCCAAAAATGCTTATTCATGTGAACGTTGGACAACATGCAGCGAGCTTTGGAGATGATCGTCCTATTCATCCGCTCAGCTACACCATTCTGCTAAGGTGTGTATGGGATGGTGTGATGCCTGACAATGCCTTCCTGCACACAATAATCATCAAAAGCATGCGAACAAAATTCGCCACCATTATCAGTACGAAGCACCTTCACCTTTCTCTCCGTTTGCTTTTCAATCATAACTTCCCACTCTTTAAAAGCAGCAAAAGTATCATCCTTAGTTTTCATAAAATAAGGCCAAACTCTTCTAGAGTAATCATCAATGATAGTAAGCATATAACGAGCACCACCATAAGAGGGCTTACATGAAGGCCCCCATAAATCAGCATGTACATAATCCAATGTACCTTTAGTGGTATGATCGGAAGCATTGAACTCTCTTATGCTTACCAAACATGCAGTGTTCACAGAACGACAACTTACTCATATTACAGTTCTTCATAAGTTCTCTCTTCACCAATTCTGCCATACCATGTTCACTCATGTGTCCAAGTCGCTTATGCCAGAGGTTAGTTGTACTTGGATCATCATTAGTAATAACAACAGCAGTACCAGACAAAGTGCTACCTCTAAGGATATATAACTTGGCACAATTCATATCACCAATCATAACAATGAGAGAACCTTTTGATACCTTTAGGCGTTTATCCCCTCCGGCATATTTGTACCCATCACAATCAAGGGTACTCAGCGAGATCAAATTTCTCACCATGGATGGTACGTATTTCACTCCCGTCAATGTACGTGTCATCCCTCCATGTGTCTTGATCTGAACCGATCCAACGCCAACAATGTGACATTCGTTATCGTTCCTCACACGCACAAAATCTCCAATCTGCACAGCTTCATTAGAACTGAACCAATCTTTGTTACAGCAAATATGAAACGAACAAGCAGTATCAAGAATCCACTCATCATCACGTGTAACACATGCAGCAAAAACAGCTAAGCAATCACAATCCGAACTATTTTCAGCAGCAACAACATCAGCCTTACCAGTTGAAAGTGCACTATGGTCAACTAGAGGGGGGGGTGAATAGGTTGACTACCAATTTTTCTTTTCTTTTCCTTTTAAGGGGCTTAGTAAGATAAGATACGATTCTCTAGATGTGCAACTAAGTGAACAACCTATGTGAAGAGAGTAGTATGCGCAACGGAAGTAAAGCGTAAGGTAGTAAAGCAAACAACAAGTGTAAACAAGGAGACAAGGATATGTTTCACCGTAGTTCCTTCTCAAAGAGAAGTACGTCTACGTTGGAGAGGTGGGGAGCCACCTAGGCGCTCCTCAATAGCACGGTTGTGCACACCTTGTTCTCCTTGAGCTTCTCCGGTGAGGGAGATGCTCGTTTCCACTATGAGGTCGACTTGAAGGCGTTGACCAAACCTTTACAAGGGCTTGAGGTCACTCCACAAGGATGGAGGCTCTCAAGCAATCCGTAGCTTCTTGCAACAAGGTGGAAACTACAAGCACGAGATCTACTAAGGTTTCTAGGCCTCAAGTAGGATTCTAGATCTACTAGGTTGTGGTGGATGGATTTGAAATTCCTTTGGTGGAAGTGTGGATCTAGGTCTCCTCTAGCTCTCCACCAAGTTTGGAGTGTTTGGGTGGACGGAGAGGGAGATCTCGGAGGTTGAAGCTTTCATTGATGGCTAGGAGAGAGAGTAGGAAAAGCTTAGCATTTATGAGGTAGGGGAAGGGGTATTTATACCCCTTCCCACGAAATGGCCGTTTGCAGTCCAGGCCACCGGAGGCTCCGGTGGTTTCACCGGAGGCTCCGGTGGTCTTCTTTGCACTGCGCAGTTGCGCAGTGCCTTATCCCTTTTTCGCAGCTGAGGAGGCCGGAGGCTCCGGTGGATTGAGCGGAGGTTCCGCCCACCGGACCCGCACCGGAGGTTCCGGTGGAACCTCCGCCACTTTCCAACAGAAGGGGTGCCGAGCGGAGCTAGCACCGGACCCTTCACCGGAGGCCATTTGCCCTAGCGCCAGGGGGCCACCGGATGTCCACCGGAGGCTCCGGTGGAACCTCCGCCACTTCCAACAGAAGGGTGTTTGAGCGGAGGGACCACCGGATGCACACCGGACCCTTTTTGCACATAGGCTGATTGGCAGCAGCGGGCTGAGCCTCCGGTGGATTCACCGAGCCTCCGGTGGATTTACCGGAGCCTCCGGTGGATTCACCGGAGCTTCCGCCCTTCATATTTTGGCTTCCTGGGATCCTTTCTCTTAGCCCTTTTCGAATATATTAAGCATTAGCCCCATAGATATAGTGAACCTAATAACCTGGGCATTTTCATCATTTGAACAAACATTAGATCCAACAATTATGTTGTCATATAATTACCAAAACGGACGATGATCTTTCAATCTCCCCCTTTTTGGTAATTGATGACAACATAATTATTTGCATGATTACGGACTCAACATGAAACGGAGCTCCCCTAAAGATATGCTCCTTTCATATTGAAATCACTAAGACATGATATAAACTAATAATGATATGACAACGATAACACATAGCACACATATCACATAGATAATATGAAACGAGGTTCACACAAGATCACAATATAGCGAGGTTCATGATAGATACGAATAAGATAAACAACCGAAGTGCCAAATAGTTCAAATCAAATTCCCTCAAGCAAAAGAGAGATGCAAATCAAAGAAAGCTTGAGGACCATGCAAATGCCCGTTGCCTAATATATCTTTCTCCCCTTTGGCATCAAGATACCAAAAGAGGGAGCCAAGTGCAACGCCCCAAATCATTCGGAGGAGGTGGGAGATGCTTCCGGAGCCGGGGAGGAACACGGTGAGAACTAGTGGCTTCGTCTCCTTCTTCCTCGGACCATTCAATGAGCTTGCCCTTGGAGTCCTTAGCTTGCCAAGCATCCCAATCTGTGATGCTATCAAGAACCGGGGATTCAATGGAGAGGCCCTCTTCACGGAGACGTTCACGAGATGCTTGAGCCTTTTTACGTGCCTTGAGTTCCGCATCATAATGTGCCTCCCATTGATGTTGCTCAATCTTTTTGTTCAAGCAAAATACTTTCTTGAGAGCCCGAGCCATCCATTTGAAGGCATTGCTAGAAGGAGGGGGTTGAGATGGCCCCTCGGGTTCCGCTTCCTCATCCACAATGATGTGAGGCCGAGCCTTGTGCTTGCGAACAGCTGGAGTGGGATGCACAACGGGCTCGGTGTGATTCTTCATGAGGAGCCTCTTTTCCGTATGAGAGATCCAAAGAGAATCATCCAAAGGATCATCCGAAACCTAGCATTCCACACCTTCAATATAATTTTCATGATGAAAGGACCAAAGCAAGCATTCCTTCGGTTGGCAATGACATGCCACATCTCATTCCAAATGTAGTCAAGGACATCAAGCTTGCGAGGAGTGGCATCCATACGGTGTTGATGAGTGAGAAGCAACAAGTTCTTCATGAAACCTTGAATCTCATCCACATTGCCCGCCTTTGGATTGATAGTCTCTCTATAGACCCGTAACATGATGTCATAGGTGGGATAGAGACCCTTGACGAAACCCACGGCATATTTCTTCCAATGATAGAGGGAGTGAGATCATCCTTTGAAGTAGCTTGAGCGGAGTGAACTCGAAACCATCCATTAGCAAATTCTTCTTCGAGGGCAAAAGGACCAAAATCAGGGTAGCCACCAAGCAGAGTGCCAACATCCTTCCAAGTTATGTCAAGTTGTTTGTCCTTGGTCATCCAAATGAGGTGGCGGTTGGTCTCATTGCCAAGGTGAACTGTGGCAAGGAACTGACAGACGAGCTCTTCATCAAAGTCTTGTTGAAGGGTGATAATAGGACGGAGGCCAAACTTCTCAATGATCTCAAGGGCCTCCCCAAAGTACTTGTGATTGCGTTCCATGTGGCCAATGCTTATAGCATGTTGGGAACCACATTTTCCTTGGGCTTCCTCATCAAGATTTCCTTGAATATTTGTCCTTGGAAGGCGGTGTGGAACCGCGGATCCTTGCCCCGGAATGGGGCATTTGGCGGTCACGGGCAATGACATAGGGATTTTCCCTTCTTTCCTTGATAAATGTCCCATCGGACATCTTGGATGCGGTTGGTGCGGTGTTCTTCCTTGGCAAGGTCTTCTCGGTAGCCGAAATCTCTTGCGCTTGCCTTGAGTACGTAACATTATCACTCTGCCAGAAGAAACGAGACCTATAAAAATCAATTCTCTTCCTTACCCCAATGGGAACCTCAAAGAAAGAAAAACATAGGTAAACTAGTTAACACTGAATTGACTAAAACAAGTCT
>JAPCYS010002343.1:67500-79957 GCA_028641055.1 Alopecurus myosuroides
ATGTTGGATGTCAACGCGGCCCCAAACAAGCAGGAGGCAACTCTCCATTTATTGACCATCGCATGACGCCGACGCTGAGGTAGCCATCGTCTTCTTCCCCCCGCTTCTTCTTCCCCTATTTATAGGTCATCCGCGCGCCTCACCAAGCTCAACAGCAGCAGCCATCGTCTTCTCTCCCGAAAGACAACTAGTGCCAAGAGCCCAAGACCAAACCGGTCCTCCTTTTATTCTCACCAGCGATCATGTCTTCGTCCACCTCCTCTCCGCCCACGGCGCCGTTCCAGAACCCAGGTCGGTGGTCAAGAAGCTCCTCTCGGAGGCGCAGTCCGAGGGGCGGGGTGCCACCGTCCAGCATCGGCAGGTACGTACGCCCCTTGTGTGAATCGAGTTCCGCGAGATGCAACAATGAGTTGAACTCTGAATTTCTGACGGCGTTGACCTGAATCTTGCAGGCACGAGCTCCGGAACCTGGACCCATTCCTCATGCTCGACGAGTTCTCAGGTAATCTTTCTCCTCATTCGGTTCAGAGTTCTAACTGTCCATGCGTACATGTTATTTTCTGATCGAATGATTCCTCGATTGTGGTCGTTTCAGTCTCCAAGCCGGCCGGATTTCCCGACCACCCGCACCGAGGATTCGAGACCGTCACCTACATGCTCGAGGTACCCACCATGCTCTCTGCTCTCCCTCCTCCCCTCTTCTCTTCTGCCGTGTTGCTTGCAAGGTGTTTACTCAAATGCTTTTTCTGTCCAGGGCGCCTTCACCCACCAGGACTTCTCCGGACACAAGGGCACTATCAGAACAGGAGATGTCCAGTATCATTTATTCTCTACTTATAATCAGGGGAAAGTCATAATAAGCTTGACCCATCCGTGCACTCACAACATTGCAATCTGAATGCTCTGTTATTATTCATTTAGTGGATGACGGCGGGCCGCGGCATCGTGCACTCGGAGATGCCGGCCTCCGACGGCGTGCAGAAAGGCCTACAGCTCTGGATCAACCTCGCCGCCAAGGACAAGATGTAAGAACCATACCTATCATCATTCTTGCACAGCTTGCAGTTTTATATGAACAATGACAAGCACTCTGCTGTAATAATTCTTAATATTCTGAAAATTGATTATTATCGGCAGGATCAAGCCCCGGCACCAGGAGCTGCAGAGCAAGGACATAAGCCAGGCATCCAAGGGCGGCGTTGACGTCCGCATCATCGCAGGGGAGGCATTCGGGGTGCGATCGCCGGTGTACACACGGACGCCGACCATGTACATGGACTTCACCATGCAGTACCCGGGTTCCCAGCTGCACCAGCCCATACCCGCTGGGTGGAACGCCTTCGTGTACATCATCGAGGGAGAAGGCTCATTCGGCCGAGAGAAGGCGGCGCCAGCGACAGCACACCACTGCCTTGTGCTTAGCGCCGACGGAGACGGCCTGAGCGTGTGGAACAGGTCGGGTGCACCTCTGCGGTTTGCGCTGGCGGCGGGACAGCCGCTCAAGGAGCCGGTCGTGCAGCAGGGGCCCTTCGTGATGAACACACGCGCCGAGATCCAGCAGGCCATGGAGGACTACTACTATGGCCGAAACGGCTTCGAGAAGGCTGCCCTGTGGAGCTCTGCCTGATCGGCCTTTTCTTTTTGGCGCCATGATTATGATTGATGTTGATGCAATGCTGCAGGAGTGACACTGTCATGCACAGATGGAAGGGCAAGAAATTGTTGTATATTTTACATAGTAGTAACATTTCATTGACACTTTGTGTAGAGTGTAGTAGTCTTCTTATTTTATTTTATTTTGCTTATTTGTGGTAAAGATTGATACAAGTGTGTAATAAAGAGAAATTCAGCCATGATAGTTCCTTGATAATTCATTTTTTTTTTGTTTCATATATATTTGGGAAATCGCAGAGCAAGGGAAAAGGATAGAAGAAATTTATTTTCCTCTATTTAAGAATTCCTTACTCCTAAGGGCATCTCCAGTCGTTCGACCCCCCAGGTTTCAGATCGGCGCTTTTTAGCGATAGCGCCGGCCCGCAACAAAACCTGGGGGGGGGGGGGGCGATTTCACCAGCCGTTCGGCGTCCCAGAAAATAAAGCACCGATATCATTCGAAAGTTTCTTCCCCCCCAAAAAATAGAGCCCTAGTTCGGCGATCGGCAGCCATAGTTCGGGCGATCATATTACAAAAAACGCCACAGGTGGGCGATCAAATATAGTTCAGATCGAATCACACAGACGGGCGCGCGCGGCGTTGGCATGTAGGCGATCAGACAGACGCGTCGGCCGGCGTCGGAGCAGGCGGCGAGCTCGCAGCATCCAGGTCGATGACGGCGTCGGAGCGGACAGCGGGCTCGCCATTCTCCAGGTCGACGACGGGCTGGGCATCCATGTCGACGGCGGCATCCCCCTGGTCGGCGTGCGGGCTTGTCGGCGCGGTGGTGTAGCTGGCGCCGCCAGACGATGTCGGGGCCGGGGGCGCGCTGATGTCGGTCAGGATGAGGTTTGCACTGCGCCAGGAACCAAGCTCTCACCTCGGGGGTCATCGCGGTCGGATCGCCGCCCGTGAGGAAGGCGAGGTCGTTGTTCCTCTTCTTCGCCGCGGTGCCAGTCCGGAGGAGGTCGATCTTGACCTGCGAGTTGGCCATGAGCGCGCCCATCGCTGTTTGGAGACCTCCTCCCTCTTGCCGGCCTGGACCTGCGCGTCGGCGATGCAGGTCTCGATGGATGCCTGGAGTTTTTGCCGCTCCAGACGCGACCTCTCGGCGATCCACTCCTTGTTCGACATGCCGGGTGGTCGCTCCTTCGGTGCTCTTGGCTTGCGGGGTTTCTTGGCGGTTCGGAGGCCGCGGGAATGGAGACGGCGGCGGCGGCGCGGGGGTCCTGTAATCGAGCGGGAGCCATGGCGCGTAGATCTCGGGTGCGGGGGGAAATGGCGGGAATGAACCGGGGAGAGAGGTACATGTGGGGGGAAAGTGGAAGCGCCGAAAAAAGAGAGGGAAATCGTCTTCCGTCGCGACAGGCGTGGCCCACGCGAGCATTTCGCCCCCCAGGCCGAACCCAGCGCGCTGGGTTTGGCCTGGGTTCGGCGGCGCCAAACGGCGCGAAAAACGGCGGAAAGCGGCGCTAAATCGATTCCGACTGGTGCGAAACGGCGCGAAACGGCGCCAAAAACGCCGCTTGGGGGGGCTCTGGGGGGGACGGCTGGAGATGCCCTAAGTAGGAGATGTCTATAATTTTGTAATTCATCTCGGTTAAAGATGGTAAGCATTTCAGGTATACTTCTTATAGAACATGTCACTGTCAACGTGCCAAGGATTCGTCAAAACAGAACTGGTGCGAGAAGAATCGATACGGTCACAAGTGCTCGAAAAAAAATTTGGAAGAAATTTTGTTAAAATGTTTGACAACTTAATCAGTTGCTTTACTGGGAAAGTTGCGTGAGAATAAATTTGTAAGGAGTAACCATCTATAAGTTGTAGACTTCTTTCACAGAACAAAAGGTAATGTTTGTTTTTTCTGCTATTTCCTGATTGTTTGATCTGCATACTAACTTGGTATTCAGATAAAGTGTGAGACGAGCTCAGGATATTTGAAAGTGTCGATTTAGAGTTTGGAAAAAAAAAATGCGGTCTGAAGAAGTATAATCTCCATATTACAATTGTTTTTACTATCAAACTGATACCAGGATGTGAATGACTTGTGACATACCATTCTTCTTCAAGCAAGTGTCTATTTAGAGTTTGGAAAAAAAGTTAGTGCAGTCGAGAAGAAGTATAATCTCCATATAACAATTGTTTTTACTACTCCCTCCGATCCCTTTAAGTGACATGAAAAAAGAGCCGACACGTACAAAGTCAAATACAAGTTAAGACGCATTTTTAGGATCAGAGGGGGTAACAAAGTGATACCAGGGTGTGAATGATTTGTGACATATCATTCTTCTTCAAGCATGTGTTGCTAATGAGAGGTTGGAAAACAATGGATGGACTTCAAATGGGGGACACATAATTTTTATGGTGGCATTGATTCTTCGGCGACCCAGTTTAATTACTCGTGCACACAAATCAAGACTTGCGGATCCTTCATTCAATATTTGATCATTTCATTCATCGGTACTCATGTGTCAGATATATTATTATTTTTGCTTTACATATATGTTTGTACTTTTGATTTTTTTGGACATCAATAAAAATATAGTTTACTGTTGATTTGAAATTAAAAGCATGGACGTAAGTAAGAAAGCACAATGTTACCACTTAGCAAATAATTCTAATCACCGTCGATGAGTAAGCAGCAGCTTACATGAACATACAACCAGCCATGTCCAGTTCAGGTGTGTATGACCAAATCCCTACTGATTACTACATCAACCAGCAAGCCCCAAGAGCGTCACACAAGAACAACACATGTCGACTACACGAGCTATTGAACAACTGAAACCACCGTTGTCAAGACATACAACTAGGAAACATGTTCGGTTCAGGTTTGTCAGCTCAAACCAAATCACTACTTATTACATTACATAACAAGCCCCAAAGGCGTCACACAACACTAAACCCTACCAAGGCCATCCCAAGCTAGCCCACATCAGACTCCGATCGACCAGCTTTTCTTTTAAAGATCTTCAGACGGCACCGACGCCTGCAGCCGGCGCACCCCTGTTCCCTGCAGCCGAACACATAGTGAAGCATCAGCATACAACCAGTTGCACAGGTACAGCAAAGCAACTGACCACCAGGTAAATTACACAAGTTTTAAAGTAGCATAGAACTGTAGACTAGAAGTGTCCACAATTACACAAGAAGTACTTGGCACCAAGGAAAAAAACAGTGTACAATTACGCGCATTTCGGTGGGCCCCAAATTTAAGCACGGCAGTTTGAAATTTTTTTGGCTGCAGTTTCAGTCCAGTCCTCACTTAGCTCTTGTAAACTTGCTCGTGTATTCCGCATTCCCTGGCGCGACCTTACATTGTGTATATCTGACTAGCTGGTCTCGTTGAGTTCGGCTCTGGCAGGTGGGCACGCTGAGTTGAACTGGCAGTGAGACTGATAAATCTGATATATACACTGTGTATAGCTGACTAGCTGGTCTCATTGTCCAATTGTGAACAATTCACTTGTTTAGCACCTTTTACCTCACATTTGTTAACCATGGAGTTTATTGTTAGCACTAGTCATGCTTGCAATCTGTCATCTTTCTGATCTGTGCATCTTCTAATGTCAATACTGTTATCGTTCCTAGCTAGATTTTTATAAAGAAAATCTACTCTGTCCTGATAGGAGCAGATGAGCACGAGACACACACCAAATCCTAGATTCTCGTCCTCAAATTCTAAAATAGTTTCCGAATCTTCAGAACTTCCGGTGGGTCCAGAATTCTCACAAACCAAAAAAACTCATGCTTGACACACCCTTTTCACTCCTTATTCACCCTTCCAGGATGAGACACACCCAGTTAACCATTCAAAAAATTAAGATAAAACACATGTTTAGTTGGGTCCTAACCTAGAGATTCTTATAAAGAAAATCCTAGAGTCTGTCCTGTTAAGAGCAGATGGGCAAGAGACACACACCTTGCTTCTTGAGCTCCATGGTGTCCAGGCGATCCTCACGACCGAGAGATGAGCAGACGAGAGGCAGCAGTTAGAGAGGCAAATCCAGCCATGGTAGCCTTCGGATTCGCACTGCTTACCACAGTTCCATCGATCTTGTAGCTGGTGCCACAAGATGGATTCTTGGCATGGTGAAACGAGCACTCAATCGGTGTGGGTTTTTGCATCTAGGCAATAAAAGAGACATTTTCTTATTTGTAAGATACAATACAAATATAGAAAACTATATTTTCCAAAATAAAAACAAAAAAAATCTCGATTTGGCGCATAATGAAACATATAAGAATATGTTTGGCCCTGTAAAGCTGTGCATTTTCACTAGGCTGAATATCTCTAGTCCATGGTTCGCAACCAGATCGACAAAAATTAAAATAAATGTATCTATTTTCTAGTGGATAATACACTCTCAGCATGTATATGATGTGGAGCCAGTAGATCTAATAATTATTTCTTTTTTTGATGAGAAGTTGATCTAAGTAAAAAAGCTTGTACTGTGTGTGATAGTAGATCGTTATCCAAGAGAAATTAGACTAGTTGAAGCAGAACGGCGTCGACTTGCAAACATGGGCTGGGCTTTGAGATTTAGGCTTGGGCCTTAATGGGAAGCGATTGATTAACTCTGGCTCCGCTCAAAACACAATTAACTCCGGCCATTAGCATGTTTTGGGTGTTTCTCCTGGCTCCTACACCTAATTCCTACTAGAAATAACATGACTGTGTGTACGCTCACCTGCTGAAGAGGCCAGGAGAAGCGCGACCAGCAGCAGCACGACGGCGCCGACCTTGCGAGTCAACATCCTGGGGTTTTGTGCCTGCAAGAGAAACTGCCTCCTCCGGATCTAGCGGCGGCGCCGGATCTAGCCGCGGGCGGCGTGGGATCGCTGCGGGAAGCTGGGCCTGAGGACTAGCGGACTGGGGGAAAGGGGGAAAGTGACTGCCCGTGATTCTTCTTTTTTTTTCCTTGTGAGGAAAGCAGCCCGTTGTTCTCACTTCATATTCTCTCCACTGTATTTGCTTGCTACGAAATTTTACCGGACTTTTAAATCTAACTAGATGATACCCGCACTTGTTGCGGATATGGTAACCTGACATTGGAGAACGTATAGCGAAAACAAAAACCTATGCTTAATTAATCCATTTGGAACTACAAAATAATTGAAGTTGTTTATTCAGTTTATTCTAAGCCAGACTCATGATTGGTTAAGAAATAAACTACACTGAAGTATACACGGTGTGACTTACAAAAATGTATTTGTGTGAGAACATTAGTGTGGAGAAATCCTACCATGTAAAACCCTTTTAAGCTGAAGGGTTTCAAGAAAAAATGGCTTCAGTTAAAAGCACAAATCAGAGAAACACCGAAACCAGAATCCCCACCATCTTTTTGAATGTTTGAGGCAGTGAAGAACACTTTGCGAACATCCCTCGAGAATTCAGTTTCAAACGACAGAGAGTGCACTCTTTCCAAACCCAATAATCCCATTTGTTGTTCCCTGACCACGAGTACATCTGTTTTTGAAAATAGCGTTACATTGTTGTTTCCAGCTAGGTTTCTGATTGTGTTTTCGATACTGAATGCTATTTGTATATTTAGGTTTTCATTTCTGATCTGGAATTTAAAATGTAAAAGACTCCTAGTAAAACCTACCCAAAAAAAGATCGGGGCAGAAGCATCGACAACCCCCTCATTTCCCAACACATTGTCGAAATGATGTCAGACACATAATATCCGATGTGGTACCTCCATCGGCGTATGTCAAAGTGTAACCACATTGGTTGCTTCCGGTGTGTGGAACTATTACAACGGCATACCTGTTTTGAGGGCGTAGGTGCACCTATGGTCGGAGCATGAGATCTAGATGCAGTTGAAGAAGCTTGGGTTGTAGAACTCCTGTGGACGCTGAGAAACAAACGAAATAAAATGGTAAGACATTACTCAATCAAAAGAGAGAAATTGGGAACAAGATTGATCAGAGGTTGGAGAATGATTGCATTACATTAAGCTCACTTGATTTGGGACAACCAATGCAAGGCTGACATGGAACCCACATGATGTCACTTCCGTGTCAAACTGAACAGAGTATTACTTCCGTGGGTTCCCCAATTTCACACGTGCGTAGTAGAGCTTGCAAATTATTAGTTTTGATAAAATAATCAGAAAAAGTGTTCCATGCTATAGATTGAAATGAACTCAATCATGGTTTTACGCAGAATTTTCCTGTGGTTATTCAGCTGGGTGCCTGGGTGTGGACTGTGGAGAAGGCACTGAATCCCGCCAATCCGCAGAATTTTCCTGTGTTAGCGTTTAGGGGCCGTCTGAACACAAATAGTAGTAATTTTTTTTACTCTCCTAAAACGCACAACACACGTGTTCTACACCAGGGGCAACTTAATCCAATATATTTATATCAAACTCTTATATTTCAATATAATTTATTTATATTATTTGATAAGTTATATTCTGAATAATAGTTGAACACATTTAACTCAATATAATTTTTTGCTAATACATGTATCCTTCTTGTAACAAAAAATGTTCATTCAGAATTCATTAAGTTTGTTGAATCTAAATAAGTTTGTAACAGAAAACTATATTATTTTTTGTCGAATAGGCATAGGCTAAAATTATAAAACAAATTGTGCACCTCTTCATTTCTTCCACTTGAATTAAGACTTAATATATATAACATTTTGGGATACATATCTGCTAAGTGTATTAACAAAAATATCATGGGGGTTTCAAGTGTATCGTTACATCATAAATTTATAAAATCTTCTAGATGATTAATTGAACCGCCAGTTTCTCCATGTTATTTTTGCCAGGCGTGTCTTATAAGTAATAATTTGTTCAATAATAATTCATGACCAATGATTATATGTAATTTTTATCGTAATATGAATTTTGCATTCATACAATTTGATTTGTTTACCCCGTTGAAATGGGTTTGATATTATCTAGTGTACACAACTTCTCATGTAATTTTCACATCTAAATTCAAACATAATGTTAAAACTGGATACTTGGTTATCATACTGTTCATTCACTCTGATAAACTTTGCAATGCTGACTAAGTTGTGTTTTTATGACTAAACTATGTTGGTTTATTTCTAAGATATACATCTATGGATAAGACTACCTCCTAACTAACAAACAATTTTATCTTTAGAGATTGGTACTTTTTTTGGATATAATAGATAAATGTACAATGATCATGAGAATACTTCACTATGTGGTCAAGTTACCGTTGAGCCTCGTGGAGCATGCCATGTTAGCCCGAACTTTAGGCACGCTCTACTCCCATGAGGTGACCTTGGGTGCCAAAAATAGTTTGGAATGAGTGTTAGCCATCACCGTAGCCACATGGGCCAATCATTCCGTCGCCAGAGCACAATCGCATGTTGGTCTGTTGCATCAATTTCTGCTACATCGTCTTCTGGCTATTCATCACCGTCGGCGATATTTACATGCTCATCCTTTTCATGGTGTACCACTCAAATAAATAATGGTATTGAGCGGTTTATCTTACTCCAGTTTTGGCTTTGCCCTGGCTATATTTTTTTTCTTCTTTTTTCGCTGGATTAAAGTGTACTACCTATACCGGTGTTTAATTTTTGGTCCCCTACAACTCGGGGGCCCAGGGCGGCGGCCCCTCTGCCCCACCCTCTGGGACGGCCCTGACCTCATGTCTCGCGTCGCCAGCATGCTTGTCGCATGGAGTGGAGATAGAGTCTGCACATTCACGTTTACTAAGGGGAAAAGGCAAAAGGCAAGCGCTCGTCCTCTTTCTCTGCTGAGTTTTGGAATTGCACCAATGCCTTCAACAACCCAACTGGCTCCTAGGCAGGTGAACGTGGCCTCGTGTCGTCGTGTCGAGGGGTATTCAGAGCGTGTGAGGTCACTCCTCCGCTAAGACCATCTCCACACGCCCCCCCCCCATACGTCATAAATGTATCATAATTCTTATGTTCCTGTTGTTTTCTTATTGTTTCTCACATATTTTCTATACACTTTATGTCAGTTTTATTAATTTTCTGAATCTATTAACAAGATGTTTACCGAGCCAGTTCCATGTTTTCTGTTGTTTTTAGTTTCAGAAAAGTTGTTCTGGAAATATTTCGGAATTGGAAATTCGAAGCCCAGAAGTCTTAGAATTCCCTTCACGGAGTCCCGGAGAGACCCGGAGAGGGGCCTCAGGGGCCCACACCAAGGGTGGCGCCCCCCTCCGACCGTGCCGTGGGGTGGTGTGGGGCCCCTAGGCCTCCACCGCCTCTGCCTTTCGCCTATTTATTCCCCCAGAGACGTAAACCCTAAATATATTCCACTTCGTCCCGAAAAACACCCGAGGCCGCCGTCATCGTCATCTTGAGATCGGGAGAGTTCTGGAGCTCTCCCCGTCCCCCTGCCGGGAGGGAAAATTCATCACCGGAGGGGTCTACACCATGCCCTCCTCCGAAGTGATGCTGAGTAGTTCATCCCTAGACTACTCCATAGCAGTAGCTAGATGGTTGTTCTCTGCAGTTTGTACCTCATGTTTAGATCTTGTGAGCTGCCTAACATGATCAAGATCCTCTGTATGTAATGCTACATGTTGTGTTTTGCTGGGTTCTGATGAATGTTGAATGCTATGTCTTCTGAAAACAATCTATCATGTTATCTTCATGAATGTTATTTATGATCTTTCATGCTCTCCATTATAGTAGATCTGGCCAAGAGATGCGAGTAACTCCAAGAGAGTATTTATGCTTGATATGGGTTCATGCCACCTTTGCATTGTGCTCGAGTGACAGACACGTGACGGATGGAGGATTTGTTTTTCCATTAGGGAGAAAACAACAATGCTTTGTCTAAGGATGATTATTGTTTACATTACACACTTTGCTTACTGCAATTATCAGTTGCTTGTAAGTTAATACCAACGTTTTTTCGGATGATATTCGGAGGGTGGATTATTAGTCATAGATGCAGTTGGATAAACGGTCTATGTATTTTGTTGTAATGCCCGCATGAATCACATAGTAATGTTTATGTCTTGCATATGCATACGGTGCAGTCTTCATTTATGACAATTGCCCAGCTGTAATTTTTCATCGCACATGTTATTTATCTTTCACGGACATACACCGCTAGTGAACTGTGGACCCTGGTCCTTTTTCCTCATACAATAAACACCTACTGCTTCATACTTTTCCTAATGTTTTCCACACCATACGTTTAACCTCATTGTTTCAGAAAAACCGCAGAGATTGACAACCTCGCGGCTTGTTCGGAAAAATGATTTGATTGTGTTGTGTAGGATCCACGTTGTTTGAACCGGTAGTGCGCCCTGCCACCTCACCTGCTTCAACATTCAAAGATTTCTTGTCCTCCTACTAGTTAATTCAACCTTGGTGTCTTTTCTGAGGGAAAACTTGGTGCTGCACTCTTCACAACCTTTCTATTGGGGTTTTTACGACGAGGACGTCTACACTCCATCAATAAGTTTCTGGCGCCGTTGCCGGGGATTTCAATGTCATCAAGAAGCAGGCAATCTCCCGTCAACTCTTGCACCATCATGTTTTCTGGCGGCGTTGCCGATGAGGAAGAGAATTCTACAAGGGGAGTCTCTCACTTCCAATCTCTTTACTTTGTTTTAGTTTTTCTTATTTTATTTTATTTTGTCTTGTTTGCTTCTCTTTATCAAAAGCACACAAAATTAGTTCTTATTTAGTTGTAGTTTTATTCCTGTTTTAATCTTGTTAAAATGACTACTCCTCAGAACACTAAGTTGTGTGACTTTACTAGCACCAACAATAATGATTTCATTAGCACACCTATTGCTCCACCTTCTCCTAATGCTGATTTTTATGAGATTAAGCCTGCCTTGTTAAACCTTGTTATGAGAGAACAATTTTCTGTGTTAGTACTGACGATGTTGCTGCCCATCTTCATAATTTTGTTAGACTATGTGATATGCAAAAATATAAGATATGATGGAGATATTATCAAACTGAAATTGTTTCCTTTGTCTTTGAGAGGAAGACCTAAAGAAATGTTGCTATCTTTGCCTAGAAATATTATTGACTCTTGGACTAAGTGTAAAGATGCTTTCATTGGAAAATATTATCCTCCTAACATTATATCTTTAAGAAGTAGCATTATGAATTTTAAACAACATGATAAAGCATGTTGCTAAAGCCTAAAGAATGAATCTTTAGTAAATAATTGTCCCACTCATGGACTGACTACTTGATTATCCAAACCTTTATGCACGACTAATTTTTCTTTAAGACACTTATGGATTCAGCTGCTGGAGGAACCTTTATTCCATGACCTTGGGGGAAACAACAAATCTTCTTGATAATATGATGGTAAATTATTCTGAATCGTACACTAAGAGCTACACTAGTAAGAAGGTAAATTCTGTGAAGAAACCTCCTCCTTCAGTGATAGACTAGATGCTATAATGTATATGCTTGTTAATGGTCATGCTCCTATTGATCCAAACGATGTTCCCTTAGCCTCTTTGGTTGCTGAAGAAGAGCATGTTGATGTGAACTTCATTAAAAATAATATTTTAAACAACTTATAGGAAGAATTTTGGTGGCAACAACTAGGCCATATCCACCTAATAATACCAATGCTTATGGTAATTCTTATTGTAACTCTATAACATCAACAAAAGTGTACCCTATGATCTTGAGAACATGTTTAAGAATTTTATTAGTACACAAACTGCTTTCAATAAGTCTGCTGAGGAAAAATTGGCAAAATTGATGTTCTTGCTTCTAAAGTTGATAGCCCTTGCTCTTGATGTTGATTTTCTGAAACTAAAGGTTATGCCTCATGATTTTAAATAAAAAA
>JAPCYS010001711.1:0-19468 GCA_028641055.1 Alopecurus myosuroides
ATTCCCTTTCTCATTAAAAGACGAAACTAAAACTTGGTTTAATAATTTTTCTCCGGGATATATTTATAGTCTATTGGTTTGGTTAATGCTTTCTTTCAGAAATATTTTCCTGCTAGTGCTCAACATGCTGCTTTACAAAATATATTAATTTCAAGCAACTGGAAGGAGAGAAATTGCATGTATCTTGGGCAAGGTTCTGTTCTTTAGTTAGGGCTACACCTGGGCATAAGCTAGAAAATAATGTACTTCTTGATCTATTCTATAATGGACTAACTGTTGAATCTAGGACATACCTGGATAGTTGTGTTGGTTGTGTTTTGAGGCAAAGAACCCTAGATGAAGTTGAGGACTTAATGGCTAAATAAGACCAAAATCATGATGATTGGAGTATGGATGAGCCTTAGCCGACTCCTACTCCAGTATCAACACCAACACCAACACCCAAGAAGAGGGGAATGATTGAATTAAATGATGAAGTGATGAGAGAAGCCAAGAAATCTCTTAAAGAGAGCGGTATTAAATCTAAAGATGTGAAGAATCTTCCTCCTATGAAGAATTATGTAAGACAATCCCTCACTCGTCCACAATTGAGGTACACTCTCTTTGATAGTAGAGATATTCCCTATAATAAACCTCCTGGTCAATGTTTAGATGAATTTGATAATTATGTTAAGCAAGATAATTTTCATATGAGAGTGCAAAATCACCTAATGGAAAACTCTAGAGCTATTGATAATTTGCATGGTATTATAGAAAAACCTCTAATGATGTTAAAATGCTTGTTAAACATTTTCAAATGGTTCAAACTCAAATTGATCAACTTGCTAAAGTGAAAAAAGATTTGTTAGTTAATGCTTCTAAAGAAAAACATGCTTATGAAATAAGAACTAGAAGTGGTATTGCTACACAAGATCCTTTATATCCTGAGGGACATCCGAAAAGAATTGAACAAGATTCTGAGCAAACTGATAATAAAATTATTCACACTAAGACAAAAAAGAAGAAGAAACATAAAACTGTTGTAGAATCCTCTGAACTTGCTAAAGATCCTAATAGTATGTCCATCTCTGATGCTGAAACTGAAACTGGTAATGAAAAGAATAATGCTTCTGATAAAGAAGAAATTGAAAAGGAACCTGAAAAGAAAACTAAATACAAAGTACACTAAGGAAAATTTGATTGCTAATAACATGGTAATGAGAGAGAACCTTGGGTACAAAAACCAATGCCTTATCCTAATAAGAAACACAAATCAAAAGAAGAAGAACACTAATAACAAGTTTTCTGAATGGATGAAACCTTTGTTCTTGCAAATTCCTTTAACTGATGCTATTAAATTGCCTCCTTATGCAAAATATATGAAAGATATTGTCTCTAACAAAAGGAAGATTCCTAATGAAGAAATTTCCACTATGCTTGCTAATTACTCTTTTAATGGCAAGGTTCCTAAGAAGCTGGGAAATCCTGGTATACCAACTATTCCCTATTCTATTAAAAATAATTATGTTAGAACTGCTTTGTGTGATTTGGGAGCTGGATTTAGTGTCATGCCTTTTACTCTCTATAAAAGACTCCTCCTAGAAAAATTAATACCAACTGAGATATGTTTGCAAATGGATGATAAGTTTACTGCTATTCCTGTGGGGTATATGTGAGGATGTTCCTGTTCAAGTTGCTAATAATTATCTGATATTAACTGACTTTGTTGTGTTCGAAATGCCTGAAGATGATAATATGTCTATTATTCTTGGAAGACCTTTCCTTAATACTGCAAGGGCTGTTATTGATTGCAATCAAGGAAAAGTTACTTTTAATGTTAATGATAAAGAGCACACTGTTTATTTTCCCAAGAAGATTGATAAGAAATACGGTCTAAATTCAATTGAAAATATTGAGACCATCAAGACTGGAGAATTCTATTGTCCCATTCCAGTACCACCAAAAGAATATGAAATTATTATGATTGGGACTATGTCTATCAAGGTTGAGGTAACATGATTATTTAGTGAGAAACAAAGTTTTGTTTCATATAAAATTATTTTGGTAGCAAAACTTGATCAACCTTGCTAACAAAGTGATTTTAAATGAAGAAAACAATGTTATCACTACGTTTACTTCATATGCTCGTTTTTGCTGTGTTTGCATAAAGTATATCATGCTTTCTTAATTTTTTTCACTATGTTCACTCATGCCCACACACGTTTTCACCTCGTTTTCACTCGCTTCCATCGGCTGCTCACGTTTTCACTATTCACAACCACGTTTTCCATATGTTTTCTTCCGTTCTCTGTGGGTATATGTTTAGTAGAGTGTCTTAGAACTGTTGTAGGTTTTGTTTTGCTGGCGTTTTTCATCATTCCATCTTCGTGTTCCAGCGATATTATTATTTATTAAAATTCTTAAAAAGTCCGAAAAATAAACTTTCTCAAAAAATTCTAGAAAAATTATAATAAATTTTTACGTCAAAAATGAGGCAGAAACCAGCACATGGTGTGGGGCCCTTGGCCCCCCACTAACTCTCTCTCCCCTACCAAGGTCTTCTCTCTCACCTCCCAAACTGAAAACATTTCCTCAAACCCGTGTTCTTGCTGTTCTCCCTCTGGATTTTCGATCTCCTTATTCAGCCCATCATTTGTGCTGAGATTTGGTGTGTTTGATCTCCGGTATGTGACTCCTCCGATGATCCAAGTAGAATTTTGTTTAGTAAAGTATTTCTTGAGTATTTTGGTACTGTAGGTGACATCTTATGTGAGTTTGCATGCTTGATTTGAGTAGAAATAATGTATTTTTTATGCATGTTGAGCTCTCATATAAGTCCCTATGGTAGTTTCCACCTTATAGTTGCTTGAAATTAATTTTTGTGATGATTTGTTGAAAAATTTCAGAGATGGATAGTTATAATTTTGGAGAAATATTTAGGAGTGATGCTCCTAGAAGGACAAGGACCTCACGCTCATCCACTTCAGTGAAGCCATCGTACAATGAAGACATTATTGCACCGACTATTGACGATGCAGGAGGTGATGGTATCGTTAACCCATCTAGCTTTCCTTGCAGTACATTTGTAAGAAGTGCAGGTTTATTAGATGACTTTCGTATGCTTATTGAAAGAGTTGGTCTAATCAACTTTATGGAGGATGAAAGCCCACAGTATGCCACTCTCACAAAAACTTTTGTTAAGGGATTTAAATTTTAGAACACACATTTTGGTCCAACTGTTGCCTTCAAGTTATATAGTAGTCATGTTTATTTGTCCTTGGTAGATTTTTGTGCTATTATAGGTATCAACGCCGCCAGGACAGCGAGCAGGATTCAAGATAAACCAGCAGACCTCCAAGGGCTCTACCGAGAAATCACTAACGATGACGGTCGCTCATTCCAGCGTGGGAAGATAAGGAACATTCAACTTCCTGCTCTTAGATACTTTACTTACTATCTTTCTACTAGTATCCTTGGTAGGGAGAACACTAGCAACATTTCTAGTTACCACCTTGCTTTCATTGATGCTGCGCTAAACCGTAGCACGAAGTATAACCTTGGTGCATTTGTTGCACGCCGCCTTGCGGCTAAGGGCCTATTTTTGGGGGCATTATTGCTACACTTGTAGCAACTGCTTTAAATGTTTCCATTGACCCAATGATGAAATAATTGCTCCATGTAGGCTTAACCTTGCTGCCATGAAGTCCCATCAGTTTTTCACTGCTAACTCTACTGTTGAACGTTTTGTATATAGAGTTTTATATATAGATGGAGAGGAGCAAAAAGTTACTTTGCCGCAGCATGTTTTGTTTAAGATTCACAGGTCGCCATGGTCGCTCTCCAAGGAGCAGGTAGATGAGCATCTGAGCACCACGAAGTTTCACAGGCAGCAGGAGAGGCGAGACGCGCCTCCCGAGGACCACAACACGCAGTACACCGGCGCATCCTCGAGCACATATCAGGAGGAGGGTTCCTACTCGGCATACTACGGGGGCGCCACCTCATGGTCCCCTTGGTGATTGATCTCCACTTAGGCCAAAAGCCTAATCTTGGGGGAGGTATACCGACATCACACTCATTTATATATCATGTTTTTGTCGGTCCTTTATGTATCCATATTTTCGTTTCTTTCGTTTGTTTTCGTTTTCTTTCGTTGCTTTCGTTTCTCTTCATTTTATTGTTTTGTTCTTGTTTTTTCAAAACGCAAAAAGACCAAAAATATTTCAGTTGTTTCTCTCTATTTGTTCTTTAGGTCGTTTGCTTTATCCTTTAGTTGCGGTTTGATATTTAAAAAATCCAAAAATATTTTGCCTTGGTTTGCTTGTTCTCTTTGTGTTCTTGTTTTAATTGTAAAACCCAAAAATATTTGTTGTTCTTCTTTGGTTTTGTAAAGTTTGCTGCAGAGTTCAACAGTCGTCTGTAACTCCATTGGAGCTTGGTTTTCATTATATATTATTCGAGCCACAAGTGAAGAGCAATAATAACGATCTATGACAATTCAAGTTGTGGTGAGAGGCTGGTATGAACTCTATTTGCTTTTATTTTTGTACATATATCCATCCATGTGATCATGCTTAGTTTGTTCATATAAGATATATGTGATTTAATGGCTGCTTAATAGTTCATGATCTCTCATGTTTTGTTCCAATTTATTAATAGTAAATGACCTGTCGTATAAATATTTGTCTGCATTGTTCTATTCGTAGAAGGGTATGACATTGTGGTAGCCTCCTCTGACTGTTTAATTTGAATCGGCTTGGCACATGCTCACACATGCTAAGACTGAAAACAAAAAGTCAATAAGCCTTGATGATTTATTTTGCCTCAGAGTTCTAGTATCAATTTTGTGCCTCAGTTAATTTTACTTTGTCGCAAACATGATTATGATAGTTGTTGCTCTCTTGATTGTCGCTCTGCGTCTATTGCTAGCCTTCACCTGTACTGAGTATGAGCTCTACTCGTGCAGCCAACTCCTAAAACCCAAAGTTTGCCAAATGTGTCCACCATACCTACCTATATGTGCTATTTAATTGCCACTCCAAGTAAATTTCTCATGTGCTACCTTGAAAACTTTCTAAAAATTATTCCTGTTTTGTGCCCCTATTTTAGCTCATGAGGACGTAAATAGAGAATCTTTATCTCACTTGTTGATTGGATTTCACACCCTAGACTAGTGGATTCATCCTCTTCTCCAATTGATAGAAGAGCTGGCAGCGGGGTGCCCAGCCCCAAATTAATGCAAATAAATTCTCTTCACTCTTTTTGCCACTGATTTATGAGTCAAATCATAATTGTGTAAACAAAAGAGAAAGAGGGATGACCTTCTACCCAAATGTGTCCTTCACATGGGAGCCACTCTTGTGAAATCCAGTTGTCTTGTGATGTACTGTATTTTCTGTTTACCATTCGTTGTCATAAGCATACACCTCTTTTAAAAATGTTTTCAATACCTCTGTTTAATAAAATAAAAGCTCTAGCACATGAGTGATCCCTGCTTCCCTCCGCGAATGGCCTTTCTTTCACTTTTATGTTGAGTTTCCACCATATTCTTTGAGCACTTTCTTGAGAGCATAATTGTTATTTTAGTGTGATGTGTTTGTCCCAAAGCACGGTTGATTGTGGTATAACTTTGATACTTATATCTTTGATATCTTTACTTCTAGTCTTCCCTTGAACTTCAGTGGTGCCCTGGCATTTATGTTTTGCCCCACACATAAGGGAAAGCGAGATACCACTTTATCAGATCCTATTATGAATATTACAATCTTGCAAATAGTTATGCTTCATGTTGTTTATTATTAATATGTTGTTATCTCTTCATGGTTTGCATAGCTATTAAGTGACATTATATTGCATGTATCTTATCATGAGCATAATTAAGTATTTGATCATATAGTGAGTATATTTAATATGAAACAAACGTGTTCGTAAAAGTCTTTTATCGCACTCAGTTGTCACTGAATTGCTTGAGGACAAGCAATAAGCTAAGCTTGGGGGAGTTGATACGTTCAAAATGTATCTGCTTTTCCGAACACTTTCCTTATTGTTTTCCTCTAAACTTGTGAGTTTTGGATACCACTAACACGGACTAATGTTGTTTTCAACAGAATTACCTCGGTGTCTCGTTTTTGTGCAGAAAAATCAACTTTCGGGAAATTGCCTAGAAAAGACCCCATTGGTCTTAAAAAACGGAAGACCCCGAGAGCCAGAAGGGGGCCAGGAGAGGAGCCAGAGGGGGGACACACCACCCCCTGGCGCCCCCCTAGGCCGCGCCACCTGGTGGTGTGGGCCACCCAGAGACCCCCTCGGGCTCCCCTTTCAACTATATATTGCCTTCAACCCTAAAACCCGAGGGGGTTCGATCGTTTTCCAGAAAGAAGTCCGTAACTCCGCTGCCATCACGCTCCTTTTTCGGGGTTCAGAAACTCCGTTCTGGCACCCTGCCGGGACGGGGAATTGGAGAAGATCATCGCCATTGTCATCACCAACGCCTCTCCATTGACCATCCATGTTTCCCCCATCCATGTGTGAGTAATTCCCCCGTTGTAGGCTGAAGGGGATGGTAGGGATTGGATGAGATTGTTCATGTAATAATGTCGTGATTGTTTGGGCATAGTGCCTAGTATCCTCTATTAGTGCTATTGACATTGTTGCAACTTGTTATGCTTAATGCTTGTCACTTTGGGCCCAAGTGCCATGATTTCATATCTGAACAAGTTATTGAATCACGATGATAATTATTGTTTCTTGATCATACCTGCAAGTTGTTTACACATATCGTTGTCCGGAACCCGAGACCCCGAAGTGACAGAAATTGGGATAACCGGAGGGGATGACTGTGATGTAAGGATCACATGTGTTCACTGAGTGTTAATGCTTTGCTCCAGTGTTCTATTAAAAGGAACACCTTAATTACCAGTAGTTCCCTTGAGGCCCCGCTAAAAAAGGGCTGGTAGGACAAAAGATGTTGTGCAAGTTCTCATTGCGAGCACGTACGACTATTTACGGAACACATGACTATGGTTACTTAGTACTTGGATGCTTTATCTTATTTATCTGCAATGCCCATGTCTTGATTATTATATGAACTATCTTATCCATGCAACGCCCGTTCATCTATCCCTATGTCTATAGCATTTAATCCCGTTGTTTACTTCAACCACTACTGATGTTGTTTTCATTCCACTGCTGCTATTATTTCACTACTGCTGCCACAATAAAACTGTTACTGATAAACCACTGCGAACAAGTCCACTTCAGGTGCAGGTGAGTTGACAACTCACTTTTTAAGGCTCACAAATATTCTTTGGTCCCCTTGTGTCGAATCAATCAATTTGGGTTTTACTTCCCTCGGAGACTATTGCGATCCCCTATACTTGTGCGTCATCACTTATCTTCCAGCGCTAGGATGAGCGGCCATCCTCATTGGTGATTCCTCGATAGAGCTCCATGAGATCAGCGGGTCTCTCTTGAATCTTGCACGTTGTCCGAAAGCATTGATACCTATAATCACAAAAAGTCTCCAATGGCAAAGAAAAATAACTACCATATATATTAAAAGCAACAGTGGGGCCATATTGTGAGTTATGAAATTTAAAGCTCTAACAAAAGTTTTTGTGAGAGTAGCATACTGGAGACTTCATCCTCCATGTAGTTGGTTAAACCAACTGTTTCAATCAGCATCAAGAAGTCATCCATTAGACCAGCACTACTCAAAAATGTATAACATGGGAAGCTAGAAGGATTAGCAATTCCATCACCTCCCGCATCATCGATGTTCGGTGCAATAGGGTTTTCGTTATAAGATGGACTCACTATGGTGGATGAACATGAGGTCCTTTTCCTTCTAGGAGCATCATTCCTAAATATTTCTCCAAAGTTATGGCTGTCCATTTCTGAAAATTTTCAACAATCATCACAAAAATTGATTTCAAGCAACTATAAGGTGGAAACTACCATAGAGACTTATAGGAGAGCTAAACATGCATCAAAACTATATTATTTCCACTCAAATCAGCATGCAGACTCACGTAAGCTGTCACCTACATTACCAAAATACTCAAGAAATACTCCACCAAACAAAATTCTAATTGGATAATCAGATGAGTCACATACCGGAGAGAAAATGCACCAAATTTCAGCAACAATGGTGGGTTGAGCAAAGAGATCGAAAAATCCGGAGGAAGAACAACAAGAACATGGGTTCCAGGAAATGTTTTGAGTTTGTGGGGTGATACAGGAATCTTTGGCAGGGGAGAGAGTTAGTGGGGGGCCAGGGGGCCCACACCATGTGTTGGCGCCACCAGGGACAGGCCGCGCCCCCTATGTTGTGCCTAACTGGGGGTCCCCCTAGGGTCTCCCAGGTGGCTCTTTGCCTCATTTTTGACGTAAAAAATTATAATAAATTTTCTAGAATTTTTTGAGAAACTTTATTTTTGAGGTATTTCCATAATTTAATAATTAATTAAAACCTAGAAAAAAATGTGGAAAGGTGGAATAAAAAACCCAAACCAGAACTACAGAGGTTCTAAGACATTCCAATGGAAAGATAACCAGAGGAAACATAGGTGGAAGCGGTGAAAACAAAAATATGGGTGGTAAAAACATGCATAACCACAATATTCAAGAGGAAAACATGAGGAAAACATGACTATACTAAAATAGCAAGGTCGTAACAGAAGTAAACATGGTGAAAACATAATGGGTAAGGTGAAAACATAGTGAAAACATTGTTCTCTTCATTCAAAATCATTTTGTCAACAAGGGTGATCAAGTCTTATTACCAGAACAATTTTTATATGAAGCAAAACTTTGCATACCACTAAATAATTTTGTTACCTCAACCTTGATAGACATAGTCCCAATCATAATAATTTCATATTATTTTGGTGGCATTGGAATGGGACAATAAAATTCTCCAATCTTGATGGTCTCAATATTTTCTATTGAATTTAAACCATGTCCTGTCAATCTTCTTGGGAAAATAAACAGTATACTCTTTATCATTAGCATTAAAAGTTACTTTTCCTTGATTGCAATCAGTAACAGCCCCTGCAGTGTTAAGAGAAGGTCTCCCAACAATAATAGACATATTATCATCTTCAGGCATTTCCAACACAACAAAGTCAGTTAATATCAAACAACTAGTAGCAACTTGAACAGGAATATTCTCACATATACCAATAGGGATAGCAATAGATTTATCAGCCATTTGCAAATATATATCAGTGTGTATCAATTTTTCAAGAGAGAGTTTCTTATAAAGATAGAAAGGCATAACACTAACTCCAGCTCCCAAGTCACATAAAGCAGTTCTAACATAATTATTTTTAATAGAACAAGGGATAGTAGGAATGCCAGGATCTCCAAGCTTCTTTGGAACCTTGCCATTGAAAGAGTAATTAGCAAGCATAGTGGAAATTTCCTCATTGCGAATCTTTCCTTTTGTTAGAGACAATATCTTTCATATATTTAGAATAAGGAGGCAGTTTAATAGCATTAGTCAAAGGGATTTGCAAAAAAAGAGGTTTCATCCACTCACAAAACTTGTTATAATGTTCTTCTTCCTTTGATTTGTGTTCCTTATTAGGAAAAGGCATTACTTTTTGACCCATTGCTCTCTTTCATTACCATGTTTGTTAGCAATGAAATCCTCCTTAGTATACTTCATAGTTTTAGTTTTCTTTTCAGGTTCAACTGTACTTTCTTCTTTATCAGAAGCATCACTTTTATCATTACCACTTTCAGTTTCAGCATCAGAAATAGATATATTATAAGGATCTTTGGCAGGTTCAGGAGATTCTACAACAGTTTTATGTCTCTTCTTCTTTTTCTTAAAAGGAGAACTATTGCTTTTTAGGTTGTTGAGAATCTTGTTCAATTATTTTAGGATGTTCTTCAGGATACAAGGGGTCCTGAGTAGAAACACCACTTCTAGTAATTATTTCACAAACATGTTTATCTCTAGAAGCATTAGCTAGCATATATTTTTACACTTTATTGAGTTGATCAATTTGAGTTTGAACCATATAAAATGTTAAACAAGTATTTTAACATCATTATAGGTTCTCTCAATAATACCATGCAAATTATCAATAGCTCTAGAGTTTTCCATAAGGTGATTTTGCACTCTCATATTAAAGTTGTCTTGCTTAACAACATAATTATCAAATTCCTCTAAGCATTGATCAGGTGGTTTAGAATAGGGAATGTCTCTATTATCAAAGTATTGGAGAGAGTGTACCTCAACTTTTGATGGCTGAGGAATAGGCTTACATAATTCTTCTATAGGAGGTAAATTCTTCACATCTTCAGATTTAATACCCCTCTCTTTAAGAGATTTCTTGGTTTCCATCATCACTTCATCTTTTAATTCAATCATTCCTCTCTTCTTGGGTGTTGGTATTGGTGTTGGTTCTGGTGTAGGTGTGGGCTCGGGTATATTCCAATCATCATTATTTTTGGCTATTTTAGCCATTAATTCCTCGTCTTATTCTGGAGTTCTTTTCCTGAATACACAACCAGCACAACTATCCAGTTATGTCCTAGATTCAACAGTTAGTACATTATAAAATATATCTAGGAGCTAATTTTTAGGTAGTGGATAGCTAGGGCTAGCTCTTATTAAAGAAGAAAACATTGTCCAAGATTCAGGGCAATTTTCTCCTTCAATTTGCTCAAAGTTAAAGATATCATGCACAGGAGCATGTTGGGCACTAGCAGGAAAATATTTTTGAAAGAAAGCATTAACCAAATCCATAGGACTAGTAATAGATCCAGGTGACAGATGTTAAACCAATTTTTAGCTTCCAAGAAAGGGAAGATCTTGGTAACAAAATAAGTACGCAATTTGGTATCATCAGAAAATAAACTACTCAAAGATGAAAGCTCATTCATGTGTTCCATAGCACCTTTACTTTCAGTTCCACAAAAAGGTTCCTTGTCAACAATAGATATGTAAGATAAATCTAGAGATAAATCATAATCCTTGTCTCTAATGTGTATGGGAGATGTGGCAAACTTAGCATCAACAGAAGATTTTTATTTAACAACATTTCTTGTAGCATGTGGTGGAGTAAGAAGCTTACTCATAACAGACGGTAAATCAGGAGAAACAGAGGTGTTCAGAGTTGTACCTCTTCTTGTAGTGGATGGTAATATAAGAACTTTTCCATCACGAGTCTTGCCCATGATGAAAGGCTTGCAACAACCAATATCACGGTCAAGTGAGCAGATAAATAAAGCTATGTTCCCCGGCAATGGCGCTAGAAAATAGTCTTGATGACCCACAAGTATAGGGGATCGCAACAGTCTTCGAGGGAAGTAAAACTCAAATTTATTGATTCGACACAAGGGGAGCCAAAGAATATTTATTAGCATTAACAACTGAGTTTTCAATTCAGCTGCACCTGAAAGTAGACTTGCTCGCAACAATTTACCAGTGGTAACAGTTTTATAGCCGATGTAGTAATAAAATAACAGCAGGATTAAAATAGTATCAGCAGTAGCAATCGCGGGAAACAACAAGATGGGAGTACCGTAGGCATAGAGGGAATGGATGAACGGGCATTGCATGGATAACATAGGTCATGTAACAGTTTAAACATGGGCATTGCAGATAATAATAATAAAGCATCCAAGTTCTAGGCAAACCATAGGCATGTGTTCCAATATAGTCATATGTGCTCGCAATGAGAAACTTGCACAAGATCTTTTGTCCTACCAGCCCGTTGCAGCGGGACCTCAAGGGAAACTACCGGTAATCAAGGTGCTCCTTTTAATAAAGCACCAGAGCAAAGCATTAACACTCCGTAAACACAGGTGATCCTCACATCAAAACCATCCCCTCCGGTTGTCCCAATTTCTGTCACTTTGGGGCCTCGGGTTCCGGACAATGACATGTGTAAAAAACTTGCAGATATGATCAAGAAACATAATTATACTCATGAAACAATAACATGTTCAAATCTGATATCATGGCACTCAGGCCCTAGTGACAAGCATTAAGCATAACAAGTTGTAACAACGGTAGAAAACACTAAAAATGGATACTAGGCACTATGCCCCTAACAATCTGGCATTATTACATGATCAATCTCATCCAATTCCTTCCGACCCTCTCAGCCTACAACGGTGTTTACTCACACATGGACGGGGGAATCATGGATGGTTGATGGAGAAGAGGTGGCGGTGTCGATGGCGATGATCTCCTTTGAATCCCCGTCCCGGCGGGGCGTCAGAACAGGAACTTCTGATCCCCGAATTCAGTTTCGAGGTGGCGGCGACGCTCTATTGTGTTTATGTGGAATATGACAAACCCCCTCGCGTTTTAGGTTTACGGGGAATATGTAGTCGAAAGGGGAGCCCGAGGGGGTGGAGGTGCCCCCCACACCACCAGGCGGCGCGGCCTAGGGGCGCCCACGCGTGGTCTGGGCCCCTCCTGGGCCCCCTCCAGGTGTCCTTCTGGCTCCCGGGGTCTTCTGGTGATATAAGCTCAATGGGGGTCTTTTTCGGGAAATTTCCCGAAAGTTGATTTTTCTGCACAAAAACGAGACATTAAGGTAATTCTGCCAAAAACAACGTTAGTCCGTGTTAGTGGTATCCAGAACTCACAAGTTTAGAGGAAAACAATAAGGAAAGTGTGCGGAAAAGGAGATATGTTTTGGACGTATCAGTGCTCCAACGCTGTGTTGAGCCAGAAGAGGGGAAAGAGATCCTCCGAGATATCCATCAGGGAGAGTGTGGCCACCATGCATCCTCTAGAGCTGTAGTGAACAAAACATTCCGGCATGGATTCTTTTGGCTCACTGCCTTGCAAAAAGCAGAAGATATAGTCAGAAAGTGCAACGGGTGCCAGAGAATGCCAGCAAGATTCATATGCTGGCTTCAGAACTCAAGACAATTCCTATCACCTGGCCATTTGCAGTATTGTGCTTAGACATGGTGCAACCTTTCAAGCCAGCCCGAGGTAACATGACTCACATGCTGGTCATGGTGGACAAGTTTACAAAGTGGATAGAGGTGAAGCCAATTCGAAAGTGTGATGGGCACACAGCTGTGACATTCTTGAAGGATATAATTTTGAGATATGGTTACCCACATGGTATCATCTCAAATAATGGAACAAACTTTGCTGAGGGAGCTTTTGCTTAGTTTTGTAAAGATAAGAGGATCCGACTCGATGTTGCATCAGAAACGCATCCGAAATCAAATGGGAAAGTTGAAAGAGCCAATGAAATGGTTCTGTCTAGGATAAAACTTCAGTTGATTGAGTCGTTGCAGCGGACCCGTGGATGTTGGCTGGATGAGTTACTCGCGGTGCTATGGAGTCTAAGGACTACCCCGAATCACTCCACTCGCTATACGTCATTCGTCTTTGTGTATGGGGCAGAAGCGGTCCTGCCAACCGACATCGAACATGACTCGCCAAGAGTGACTCTGTATAGAGAGGTGGATGCAAAAGAATCTCGAGAAGATGATGTCGATTTCCTCGAAGAGGCACAAGAGTTGGCTTTGTCCAGATTAGTTGTATATCAGCAGAACCTCAGGCGCTATCATAGCCGGAAGGTGAATCCTTGGGTGTTCCGAGAAGGAGATATGGTGCTTCGATTGGTGCAGTGCACAGCCAGGATGCACAAGCTCTCTCCTCTATGGGAAGGACCATTCATTGTGAGCAAGGCTCTGCACAATGATGCATACTATATTACAGATGCTCAGGAACAGGAGAAGAAATAGATGCACATGTCCGGAGAGGAAACTAGACGCCCCTGGAATGTAGCTCTCCTTCGTCCTTTTCATTCTTAAGGACGCAATGTATGTATTTCTCTACCGAGTTATGAAATTTTGGCACCCCGAGGAGGAACTCATGGACTGCCTTTTCCTAACCCTATTTGTGTGTATTTACTTTTCGTTTTTGTATATCTGTTGGCTATGTTGGAATTTCCCGTATTGGTTTAGTATTGTGTATAAAGCTAAGAGACAACTCTTCGACTTAGCTGTTGTCCGAAACCCGGCTTCATGGCTAGCAAGAGAACAAGCTAAGGGTCAATTTACACAGTAAAAATGTCTAAGGAAAGAAAGAGCTAGCAAATCGACATAAGCTTTGTTGACGCTCGAACGCGTCACACGAACACGTTCTCGTGTACCCGCGGCACCGAGGGAGATCCTCCGCAACTCGCACCGCGGGAGGCCTGCCGGAAGCGCGGTACGCAAGACAGTCCGGCGGGCGCTTTTAAGGCCATACGCCCCGGTTCCTCGGGAGGGACCCCGTCGGAGGACCCGGCGACGATTGGCTGCTCCAAGTCGTCCTTAACTCCCCTGGAGCCTCGTGGATCGTAGCCTCCAAACCTGAAGAACAACGAAGAACGAGAAGCAAGGTACAAGGGAGAGAGATAGATGAACACAATAAATTAGGGTTTGTGTTTGTTCGATTGGTGTTGTTCAATCGGCCGTCACCCCTCATGTATATAAGAGGCGGCTGGACTTCCCGTTCAAGGAAAAGGCTTGGATTCACGTTCAAAAGCCCTAATTTGCATCCAATTCGGATATTTGACTCGAACCTTCCAAAACTGTTCGGTCTAAAAACTGGCTGCATCTTGCGGGTAGTTTTCGAGGCAGTAAACGTTCTCAAATTGGAATCACGTAGAAGACGAAGTTGTTCGCCTCAAAAATACAAAGAATTTTTATTTTATGTGTTTTCTCATCCGAATGCATATTGATGGTTTAATCTTGTCTGCACTGAAAAGAGTTCGAATCGAATCTGAATCTGACAGTTCTGAACCATCCGTATTTTGTAGATTCAAGGCTGTAAACAACCTCAGATTAAAATCTCGTAGAACAAAAAATTGTTCATCTCGAAAAAACGAAGAACTTTTGTTGAAGGAGTTTTTCCATTTGACCTCTCCTTGATGCTTCAAAATCAGGTGGAAGATATTCGACGCAATCTGAACATTTTCAACTCGTTTCACCAATTCTCCCGCCAAAGTGCAGAGTATGTCTATGGTTTGGCGGATTTGCTCGCATAATGAGATGATTTGTATTATTTTGGCTCTAAAGTTGCATATGACCTCAGATTGAGATGATCCAAAAATCAAAGTTGTTTGTTTCGACGAGACGTACAACTTTCATTCACATTATTTTTCGATTTGGGATCATCTTGTTGCCTTCCTTTTGTGAGCCAAAAACGAGTGTCAACACATGCCCCCCTGTTTTTTGGCAAAGCTTGCGTGCCAAAAAATAACTTGCACCATTCTTGTTCTAGGACCGATGTCAACACTCCATCGACCATATGTTCTCAGGAGGATACTAGATTATGGACCATATGTGCAAGAGGGAAAATACCTTAATAATTTTTCACCCAAATAGTCCGAAAGAATAACACCAACCATTTGGCGATAAAGGTCCTCACCCATCAACGCATATTTGAAAGCAACCCGCCAAATGGTCATGCTCACCCTCTTGAAGGATTTTTCATATAATTAACAATGAGCTTCTCCCGGCTATCTTCATTAGATTTTCCATTAGTGCATGGCCGAAGCGGCTTGCCTCGATGCAGCCCTACTTTCATTGGTGAAACAAAGCATCGGCTCATGGGGAATATGCAGTGCACCATGATTAACATGGTAGCCCGATGTTTGTGCACCAACTCATCACATTTCATGTCTAGGCATAAGAGAATTAGTAAAGCACTTCAAGATAAAAGTTATACCTAGACATATATGAAGACAAACAATAGGTGATTCGTCAAAATATGTGTAAATCATGAAATTATTGCACTACTTACAACGAATCACCAGAAGTATCAATATATGGAGCATCTATAGCTAATAAAAATTCTAGCACGAATAGAAAATATTGGTATTCGGCTTGATTATTAGTTCATCATATTCTAAGGGCATCTCCAGTCGTTGCGCCCCCCCAGGGCCCAAAACGCCGCCGTTTTGGGGCCGCCGCGGCGCTAAACGGCGCTATTCTGGAACCTGGGGGGCGCGTTTCCCAGTCGCGTCCCGAGCCCAAGAATAGGCCCAAAACAAACGCAATTGCAAAACTAGTCGAATTTTATTGAAATTTGGAAACTGCGTACATATTCGGCGCGGATTTAAAGCTAGAACGAAAAATTTAAACTAAAACAAACTATTTAAGGCCGAGGCTGGCGGCGATCGCCTGGCTGTAGTCGCCGCCGTCGTCGTCGTCGTCGCTGGGGGCGTCGCCGGGGCGCTTGCTCCCCCCTGTCCCTCGTCGCCGCCGCCGCAATCCCACCTGCTCGCCTCGAGGGCTTGCTGGATCGCGTCCTCGTCGTCGGAGTCCGGGTCGAGGATGACGTACTCGGTCTCCTTCTGCGGCGGCAGGGGAGGGACGTGTTGGCGGCGGCCTCACGCTCACGCGCCGCCTTGCGCTGCTCGGCTTCAGCCAGCAGGCGGCGCTGAAGTTCGAGCTCCGCCTCGGTGGTGTCCCGCAGGCTCCACCGAGCGGCGGTGTCGACATCGAGTGGCTGCAGCGTGTCCAGCGACAGCTGCTCCGCGACCTTTTGGTCGGGCCACTCGTCGTCGTCGTCGTCGCCGGCGTTCTCCGTCTTCGGGCGAACCACGCGTTCGAAGCGTGGCTCGCCGATGCGGAGCGCGCCGCCGCTGCGCCTGCGGGTAGGCGCTCCGGCGCTGAGAAAGGGGGGGAGGTGGAGACAGAGTGGTCGGCGGAGGAACTCGAGGTCGCGGACGAGGAAGACGCGCCGGTCCGCCGTGCCACCCACGGCTCGGCGGCCTGCGGCGGCGGCATCTCCAGGCGCGGCTGGTTGCCGGCGTTGATGTGCTGGAGGACCTCCTCGAGGGTCCTGCCAGGGGCGCTCCACCAGCGGCGCCGCCCGTGGGCGTTGAAACGCCTGTCGACAGGGCCGTTGTCGTTCTCGGAGTCCAGCTCCCGGTCGCGGCGTGTCGTGAGCCGCCCCCACCAGAAACTCGTCCACGCCGGTGAGCGGGTAGTTCTGGGGGTTTGCCATTCCGTCGCGCATCTCGCGGATGGCGCGGTGGAACTCGGCGTCGGAGGAGGGAAGGGGAGGGACGGGGACCCCGCCGGCGCTGAGGGTCCAGCGGCTCGCCCCCGCGGCGGAGCTAGGAAGGCGCGTGTCCGGCGGGCAAGGATAGCCCGCGCGGTACAGCGCCATCGCCTCGCTCCGGCGCAGGTTGTGGCGCGGGAAGCCGTTCGCCGCAGCTCCGTCCGACATTTTCGTGGAGAGAGGGGAGGAGGAGAGCGTCGAGAGGAAGATGGGACTAGAGAGCTCGCCGGTGTGAAGAATGGTGGGGCGCGCCGCGCGGGGGGGGTTTTATAGCGCGGCGAGAGCGGCCGGGCATTTACTGCGCGCGCGCCTCCCCTCGCTGCCGCCCGCCACGCCATTACGCCGGCAGCCTTTGGGCGGGGCGCATGCACTGGGCGGCCGCCACGCCATAAACGCCGGCAGCCTTTGACCGCGCGGTAGCCGAGAAGACGATCACGGGCGGTTCTGTTCCCGCGCTTTCTCGTCGCGTCGCTGACCGAGCTGGCCCACGTGCGCGGCCGCGCAGTTTCGCCCCCCCAGGCCGAACCCAGCGGGCTGGGTTTGGCCTGGGTGCCGCGGCGCTATTTAGCGCCGAAACGGCGCTATTTGGGCCTCTGGGGGGGCCGAGTGGTGAAGAAGCGGCGCTATTCGCCGCTTCCGCCGCGAAAAAAAACCCCCTGGGGGGGCTCTGGGGGGGACGGCTGGAGATGCCCTAAAGGGCACGAGACTTCAAAAATAGCACCAAAAGGAGATGAACAAACAATGCCATTCTCTTAAAGCTAGATCAACAAATGCAATCTCCATGGTACTAGAGAGACAAGATCAAAATTAATATCAAACATTATGCTCATGATTGATTTGTTGCCCAACAACATAGCTAGCAAAATTTGGCCATTCATAAATTTTATAGACTCACAAGCCAAATATCATGAAAGCATGAGTAAGAGCATAATTTTCAATTGACGCATACCTTGTCTCGGCCTGTAGTATTACTAAGGACGATGTTATCACACCACACCGGGCATGTCTCAATAATTTCTTAGGACGATAGAAGACTATCGGCCCCATATCTTTGCCTCAATGGCAGGCATAAACCAGCCACCAAAGTATGTATAGCCGAAATAAATCAAACAATAAATATGATAATGAACTCAGAATATTTTGGATCTTGGTACTAGCAACAACATAGTAATTAATCAAATGCATATTGACTTGGTATTACCCTTCCATGATATAAATAATTATGATGCACCCATGGATCAAAATAAGTCCATAGGGGGTAACCAATCATACCTGGTGGTGAACTCCATGACAAAGGAAATGCTTGCAGCTCTCCTTAGGAATCCATGCCATTTTTTTTTTTTAACTCTTCAGCACTAAGACTTTGCAATTTTCTTTCTTGCCAACTTGATAAGCCGAGTGGGCATCCCGACTGTACTTTTTGTTTCCTCTCTGGCAACTCTTTCTTGAGCTTGGGCACTTTCAACTTCGCACATTCAGATTTGGCACTTTGATCTTCAACAATTTTTTGTTTCATCTCTTTGCCTTTAATAGCCAAGGTCATTTGGACCGGCTCTTTGTTACTTGAAACTGAATGTGAAACAACATACTTGTGACCATCCTTTTTTACTTGGTAAACCTGCTTGACCACCTCCTTCTTTTCCTTTGAGCTCCGGACCGATTCTTTTTTATTGAAACGGTTTTTGGCATGCGATTGTTGATCCAATAATGATCTATTTGGAGCTGCATAATTTGGGTTAGACGGTCTAGAATAATATGGATAATGTGCCCATGAATCATACATGTCCCATGATGAATATGGATAGGAATTAGCATAGGGAGGTGTCCATGACCTTTGTATTGGCGTCCCAAAAGGAGGATATGAACCTACTGCATTAAACTTCTCTTTTCGCCAATACCGGTTATTGTACTTGCGCCTTGGGGGTGATATTCATGCTTTTGCACTACTCGGCGATAAGCACTTTTTGTTTCAATCTCTTTTTATATTTCTCCAATAGCTCTCTGAAAGTAACTTTTGATTTCTTACCCTTGTGCTTATAGCGGCCTTGGTTCTTCTTGATTTCGCATGCATCAATCTTCGAATTTTCTTGTTCCCCCCAGTGCTTGATGTCATTGGTGTAGCATCAATAGAATTTCTATCTTCAAGAATATCTTTCATGTGCTCCTGAATAATTTATTTTCTTGAATACTTGATCTCACCATCTTCATCATGTACCTTTTTATCTTTGAACGAATCGGCTTGACGTAGCCGATATAAAAGAGTTTTGCCATCAAGACCAATCGAAATAGACTGGTCATCTATATGTGTCTCACCAAAATCCAACCGTCCATTGTCAATGGCCGATTGTACTATTTGATGAAACATGTTGCAATTGTCAATATTATGCTCAAACGAATCATGCAACTTACAATACATTCGTCCTTGGATTGGCGGCTCTACAT
>JAPCYS010004045.1:0-10985 GCA_028641055.1 Alopecurus myosuroides
ATGTGCCTCCGTTCTCAATCGTGAGTAGGCAACATGAAAATCATGTCACAACCACCTCCATTCCTATGGTCTAGTAGATATAACCATCCTAAAGAAACCAAGATACGTGAAATCCTAACTTGAAAGTTTAGATGAGAAGAGAACACAACGTTGCACTTCCTTACCAGAAAAAGGGAGGGTGGGTGGGGAAAGAAATAAAAGCACAGAATTCCTACTCTCAAGTTTCATTTTTCCTATATAGCTACAAAATAGTTTCTAGACTCAACTGCGACCAGTAAAAGGGATCCTACAGGCAGACAGGCTCTGATACCATTTGTTGCACCCGGACTTCTAGAGGATACACACAGCCCGCTAAACAGTAGATAATTGGCTTACGGGGCCTACCTGCACCCGCATCTCAATATGAGTAGGCCAACACGTAAACGTGTGACAACCATCCTCTACTATTCATCATCTGTGAAACCATCCAATAGGAATCCGAATACTTCCATTGACGTACTTCATAACATACACACATGGTACGTCAACGACACTTGAACAAGTGATATCACAACAAATCTCTAAGACACAAAGAAATAGAAATAAGTGGCAAACGCTCTCATTAGAGCAGAGATAGCAAATACAGTCATGCAGAGGACACATGTCCCAACAAGTCATCATTACATCACAGCGGAAGCATCCAAAGTGTCTGAGTACAGACAAGATCCAAATAGGCCTAAGAGGCCGGAAACGAAAGAACGGAGCCCATCCACGAAGTCTCGGATCCTGCCCGGGTCCGCTATCTACTCGTCAGCAGCCTCGTCATACTCCACGTAGTAGCCACCATGGGGATCCTCGGAAATGTAGTCTGCAGAACCAGCAGCCCCAAAGGGGTCAGTACGGACGAGTACTGGCAAGCAAGACGCACAAGATACCAAAGTGTACCCGACAACACCAAGTACAGATGCTTTGGGTTCAACGGAAGATAGGTGATACAAAGGTGCGGCAGTGGGCTGCACTAACCAACTACAGAGACACGCTACAACATCCGGCTAAAAGAAAGGGATAAGATAGCGCATCGGAGCCAACTACCACTAACCTCAAACAAACCCATCCTGGATCTCGCCCCTTATCCAGAGAAGCAATCCGAGGATAACCCACACAGTTGGATTAATGAAGATTCAGGTTATCGTGTCAATATGCCTATTACTAGTCAGATTATTATTAATTAGGTGTAAGTTGTCTAATCCTTGTTAGCCAGCCCTATCACCAAGTCATCCATAACCGCGGACAACACGGCTTCTCGAGAAGATTTAACCCTGCAGGGATGCGCCAATTTGGTCGTACACGTAAGAATAACCCGCCAGGCGGGGATCAAACCCACCAAGCAGGCCACTCAACACAACCCAACTCTTCTTCGCATCAAGCCCAAAGAACCCCGTGCAATTGAGCGCACGGCTAATCAAGCCCCACGAAGAAAAGGGGACCCTCATAGCACTCTAAGAACGTGTCTCCCTAAATGCCGACTACAAAAGTTACCACCCTGGCGCCAAGGGTTCGCACCTGCATATGCATGCGACAAATGGAAAATCCGAACTAAATGAGGCGATTTGGACGAGATGCGAATCGAATCAAAGTTGCGGGGGGCGCCCATACACGCTTCCCACATGCGATTAGCGCGCTCATCATGGATCTAGAGGACAAGAACTTTTCCTGAGTTCGACACTAGCAGGCCTCAAAACCATACCCGGCCTCCTGCCGGTGCCTTATCATCAAATTATTATTACCTCAAACATTAACAGGTTGTTGTTTAAATATCGAGCCCCCGGAACATAATAAATATGGTAAAAAAATAACGGACATCAGACTCGAGCACAAACAACCCTAAGCATGCTAGTAAGACACAGGCAACAGGCAACAGGGTTATAGGTGTGAAGGTGAGGCTATATCAGGGTTACAGGATAACATGTGATAGGATCGGAACACAAGCAACGAATCATAAGGCTAGCAGATTAGACAACGGAAAGTATCGGTATCAAGTGTGGAACGGACACAATGGTTCATGTGAGTGAATACTTGCCTGCAAACTCAGTAGCCTGGTACTGGGCTAACTCCTCTGAAGTGGAATCGTAAACCTCGTTTGTCTCAACGTCGTCGTCTATTCGAGAAGAAGCAAACAAACAACGAAGAGAGACGGACAATCAATAACATGGCATAATGCACAAACATGGGATGATGCATGACAATTTATTATATGCATCAAGATTAACTATTAGACATAAGAAACAAGTTTTAAATGGACCCATATGCAATTTGAATTGCATTTGGTAAAAGCCCATGTGCATTAATAGTGGATTTAATGAACTACAAGTAAACGTTAAGTTAAAGTGGATTACATGCATGATGAATGATGAAAACAGCAAGAAAACAACTTTAGCTTCCAATTGATACCTCATTTGTCAAATTTGGAATTTTAAATAATTAATTATGAATTTTTGCAATTTAAAAGATGGAATTAAAGTATTGATTTAGTGCACCAACTTTATTTGCTCAAAACAGGAAACAAATTGCATATTAGGAATCTACAGGAGATTTTGAATGGAATACATATTTTGTTTGTTGAATTTGGAATTTTTATGCCCAAGTTACGAATTTTGCAATATTAAATAAATTAAACAAGGATTTAATTATTTCACCAATTTAAAATACTCAAAACAGGAAACAAAGTTTATATTTAGGTAGAGAATTTAATTTGGCATGGAAAAAGTATTTAAAATATTAAATTTGGATTTAGCATGTGAAAGTTATTCAATTTTAAAAGTGTGGTACTTTTCTGTAATTATTTAAAGGATGCAGGGGCTAGTTCGTGAAGGAAATAAAATTCCAGGGGGTTCTACGCAACAACGACGGCTAGATCTGGATCTGACCGCGGCTCCTGCTAGCCCGGGTCACTGACGACCGGGCCCCGTGCACAACGTGGCGCCAGCGAGGCGCGGGGACGGCTGACAAGAACTCCACCGTCGCTGACGGGTGGGGTCATGCGCGCGCAGAAGAAATCGAAAAAAAGGCGGAGCGCTGTGCTCCGCGGGGGATTCGAACCCCGCACGTGCCGTACGCGCGGAAGGGCTCACGCCACTGGGCTGGGCTGTATCTTGTGATAGACTAGGGACGCGCATACGTTTTGAGGTGAGCACTACGCGGAAAAACTGAAACTGAAAAGTTCAGTTACTGAACCTTGATCGGGGCGGGACGGACGGACGGAAGGCGCCGGCGACGGGCCGCTGCTGCTAGCTGCGCGTGAGCGTGTGCGTGGGCGCCGTGTGGGGGCGTGGTGCAGGTGCGCGTGCGGTGTGCGACGTGCGAAGGCAAGCCCAAAGGCCACGCCTTTTGCCTCTGTAAGGGCGTTCATGGCGGCCACCACGGACACCGACAGAGGCGGAGGTGCAAACGGAAACGACAAGCGGCTTTCTTAGCGGGAATGGAACGCGGAAGCTCACCGTGGGGTGGTTGCGGTAGAGGAACGACACGACGAGGAGCAGACGCGACGAGAGGTGCGGGAGAAGGTTCGGCCGGAGAAGAACTCGGGCTCGGCGTCGTCGATATGTAGGTCCAGAGCTCCCTCCTTGGCGAGGTAGATGAAGAAGAACGCGAGGGGATTCGATTCCCGGGCCTAGCCAGGGTGGAGGAGAGCCATGGCCGCTCGGGGCTGAACGTCGACTTGGTTCTGTTTGGACAAGGTTCAGAAAGGGAAAAATATGCAGGAGGGGAACAGAGAGAAGATTTGGGGGAGAAAGAAAGAGGTGGCGGCGGCGAGGAACAGTAGAGGGGAAGGGGAGAGCCTAGGGTTCGAGGTCTGGCTTCGGGGATTAAGTAGAGGGAGGAGGGAGCAGGTGGGGGAGCCCTCCCCTTTTCTCTGTCTCCGTACGAAGGAGGAAGACGACAGCGATGGGGGCTTGGGCCTGGGGTCGTAGGTGGCTGACTGGGCCTTGTTGGCCCAGTTCGGCGGCCTCCCCCTTTTTTTTCCTTTTCTTTTTATTCCTTTCTTTCTTTTTTTTGTAGAGAATAGAAAAGAGAGGAATAGATAGAAAAGAGAGGTGAGATTTGGAATTTTATTTTTCAAATATTTTGAATGGATTAAGTAACTCAAAAGCCCAGTTGCATGATGTTTTGTTTTCAAAAAATTTAAATATTTGTTGATGTTTGAATTTTAAATGAATTTGCTTGAGCTTTGCAATAATTGAATTATTTGAAAAAAATTAACCAAGTCACTCATTTGGAAAATCAAGTTTATGGGAAGCAATTAAACTATTTGATTTGAATATTTTATTTGAAAAGTTGTAACAGACCAAGTGTGAAACACATTGATTTGAAATTATTTTGAATTTGTCATTTGAACTTTCAAATATGGTTACAAAAGAACGAATTTTTGAAATAACAAATAATATTGAATAATTCCAACCAATTAATGGATTGCTTTTTGAATTGATTTGTTTGCAAAATTTTAATTGTGATTCACAATTGGAACATGCCAAGTATGAATGAAATTGATTTGAATTTTAATTGAATTTCAAATTGAAACACATGCCACATGCAATGCTTATGATGACATGATGCATTAACATAATATTAACAAGAAGCAAAACATTCTAAGGTTGTTTTCATACTTGGGATGTTACATGGTGTCCCTCCCACTGTCGTGGCGAAGGCAAAATCACCAAGCCAAGTACATGTGTAGCCCAAACGTTGTTTCCATTGCTTGCGTTGCACCTGCTATCTTCTCATCCTATCCCCAAATACAACAACCACCACCATTGGTCCTACCATCATCGGTTATCTATTTAGTTTTTTAAAACAAATGTTTATTCTATTTTGACAATGCCCTCACTCTCAACCCTATATAACCCCCTGATCACTCCCGTGAGATCTCCGTCATGTTATATGTGACCTTCACCGCTCAAGTGAAAGTGCTAAGTTCAATGACGATCACTACCACTTTGAGAGGTTGCCTACCCGGGCTCTGTGTTTCCACTGTAACTAATCTAGAGGAGGAAGAAGCGAACCATGATGTGAATTCGATCATTGGAATCGCCTGTAAAGGAAAGCATATGCGATCTAATTTTTTTAATTAAAATTTTCCTTAATCCCCATATGTTTAAGTAGCCGTCTACTAGATCCCTCAACATGTACACTCAAAAAACTCCCTGTGTGTCCACCCCCATGGCTCCATCGTATTCTACGCCATCATATTGCCGAACCAATATCTTCTGCGACCTCCGTGGTCGGCATGTCCCATGCTCCACTACGTGGAGGCAAAGGGCGCAGGTGGGTGAGGGGAGAGGGTGGGGTTGCGAGCACTTGCAGTTGGGGAAGGGATGCGAAATTAAACCGATAGTGGGTCCCATGTGTGAGTGTGTAAAAAGAAAGCGAGAGTTACGATAAGAGGGCTAGTGGAGTGGAGGACAGTATGAGAACCGTAAAAGTGAGGAGAGCTCTCAGGTAGCCACTAAGCAAAAAAGCGAAATTATAATCGTTGCACAGATCTTATCTTCACCACCGTTTTGTATGAACCCAACACCAGCCAACTCCTATATAATATTATTTTCTCACCAAATTAGATTCCCTTCACCAAATGTGTTACTAACTAAAAAGTGAGTTCAACTTTTAAATAGCACATGCGAATTTAATTTCACTTGCATATTTGATTCAAAATTACGGTTAAGTTTTTCGATGTATGTGGTTACACAATTCTTCGCTGTTTTTGGCTAAGTTCTAACACCTTGCGCATAAAGTATTGTGATATGCCACACATGATCTAAAAATTCTTGTTAGATGGGATCTGAAATGTGCATCTGAGTTATTAAAAAAAAAACTTCTATTTGTACGTACCAAGCAGCTGTAGATTCACTTATTAGATACGATATAGCGAGACCCATCGGCTCAGATCTGACTGGAAAAGGACCGCCGGAGATCGAGGGTGGAGCTCCCCATAGGGAAAGGTTGGGCTTAAAAACTGCGCAAATTTGATTCCGAGCAGAAAATAAGGACTAAATCTAGTCTAGTCAAAAACCAACCTTTTTTTTTTGCAATGGCTCATTATATTCTAAACGAAACAATGTTCTGCATGTGGTATTTAAGAACAGTTTAAGGGTAAAGTTGTACTATGGGGGTGGCCAAATCCGAAACCAGTGCTAGGGTATATTGAGAATTCTGTTCTCTTGACTCAAGAGAGAATCATTTCTAAATTCAATGTGGGTATTCTTGCTTGTCTTGCACAAATTTATCACAAATATTTCTATAATTACGAGCGTAAATATATAAGATAATCTTAAACTATTAATTATTTGTTGGCGGAGAATGAAAAAGGTTAGAGATTGTACTGATATAAGAAAGACATATCATATTCTTTGCGGTTTATCGTCTCATTGAGGCTGCCATTACTTTTACCATCATGACAAATATAGTTGAAAGGGATTTCTGGTTTTGGGCCATAAAAATCATCAAGACCAGTTCGCGGAAAAGATGTCCATGTTAGTTTTCTAATGACTTGATTATGGGCTACACTGAGAGAGAGATGTTCAAAACTGTTAATGGAAAAGATAAATAAGATTTTCAAAAAACAATAGAGCTTTATCACTGGTAGGGTTTACTTATATTCAACTATATTTTTATATTTTGATTGTACTAAGTAATTATAAATTATATAAAAAACTTGAATAGTATTTACTCTTTTTTTTAGTTCATCCTAACGGATATATTTCTGTCCTTCGATACTGCTGGAGATAGAAGGTACGCGGGCAATGCGCTCATTGAAAATCCATGTTGTTTTGAGGGCTATCGTCAGAATTGTTGGAGATGTGGCGAGAAACTTGCCCGAGAAAAAAATGTGAGTTTTCTTTTTCTTGCGATTATAAAAAAATGCTAGCTTGCCTGCACGGGATAGATCATGGATGGAACACATGAGAGCACGCCACATTAATAACAATTTTGAGAGAACTGAGTGCTAGCTAAGTGGTTAAACGTTGAGAGTGCGCGTCATGCCACCCGGGTTCGAGTCCTACCTACGGCTATGTGCGCTCGAATAAACCGGCATTCTCGTATACCTAATAGCATAGTATCAAGGAAGGGATCGTTCTCTCTTTGGTCACGTCTTAATAACAATCTTCAGAAAACAGTAGGACTGCACAATCATGTGTTCTCGTTTCAGTTATGGGATGGTACAACTCAGTTGGGCCCGTGGGCGACGACGGCAATGCGAGCAAATCATTGGACGAGAACGGCGCCAACTTCGCCGCGGAGCACGTAGAGTTGGATGATTGAACGAATCCGGCCATATGGAATGTCAACTTAACGATTAATTAGGCGGCCGGATCATCGATCAGACGAAGACCAAAATTCGCGTTTGTGCTAATGAAATGTTTCGATCCGACTGGCCTATATATATACTCGTAATCAGTGCGTTAGGAGAAGAAGCCGCGAGCACAAATAATTCTGTACCTGTCATCGATCAGTATTTCAGTAGCACACCGATAATCCATGCAAGGCTGCTTCCTTTTCCGGAGCACCCAGCGGCAGGCGCCTCGTCACGGCGGCGGCGTGACCGTCGTGTCCCGCGGCGAGGGCCAGGGCAGCGTCAAGATCGTCGTGAGCAGGGGCGAGCTGGAGCGCATCGCGGCGGGCGTTACTCGGAGGCAATGCGGGGGCACCACCGCGGATAGCCGGCACCGGCATGTGGCGCCGCAGCTGGCGTTCGAGCCTCTGAGGGTGGAGCAGCGGCCGTGCGATCCGCTACTGAGGAGACGGCCGGAGCCGGAGGGAGATCGAGGCGCAGCCGCGCGGCACGGCCAGTGGCAGCCGGCGCTGGGCGGCATACCGGAGGAAGCGTCGACCGCATGAAGAGGATAGGTTGGCCGTCGTGGTTTGCGCGAAGCGCTGCTGCTCTGCGCTCCCGGTCAATGCGTGTTTATCTTCCGTTTGATGTGTCATGTGGGCTTAATCGTGAGAAGAAGAAGATGAGGTTTCGGCGGAGCTCTACTTTGAAGTTTGTGTTTAGTATTCTTGTATACCAGAAAAGCAGCGGAAAACTCGAGGGCTCGCATTACAGTTTTCATGCAAACAATTATGGGTGGTGCCGAGCGTCCTCCGGCATCCGACACGTGTCCACTTGGCACCTGGACTGCGCACGGAAAAGAAAAATCACCACACTCGAAAAAAAAAAACATCCCTTGTCTGCTCTGTCGCAACAAACACCCCACTCCTTTCTCTCCTCCATTGATCTCGCCCGTCGTTGGAGAATACATCGCCGACCGTCACCGGAGAAAACGTCGTCACAACCCCGACAACGGCTACCGTCAGTAGCATCGCCGTGATACTATTGCAGCAACGCTTCCCGCCGTCCGGAGCAACTCCCGCCATCGTCGGGCGCAACTCCACCCCACCGTCGGTAGCAATTGCCATGATGCCATTGCAGCAATGCCGCCCGCCGTCCGTGAGCAACACCCGTCATCGTCGAGAGCAACTCCACCCCGCCGTCGGTAGCATCGCCATGATGCCATTGTAGCAACGCCGCCTGCCGACCGGAGCAACGCCCGCCATCCTCGGGAGCAAGTCCACCCTGCCGTCGGTAGCATCGCCATCATGCCATTGCAGCAACGCCGCCTGCCGTTGGTAGCATCTCAGGCCACCATAAGTAGCAACACGGTATCTTCCTTGCAGCAGGAGAGCCACACGTTGGCAGCAACACCGCCCGCCCGCTGGTAGTCCCCTCCGCCGCCGGCGGTAGCATTGGCGTCATCTCCCTATAGCAGCACTACGGCACCTTCGCTGTTGAGGCAAGCACCTCTGCAGCTAGTGCTCCTGCTCTCTGCAGCGCGACGGCTCGCAACAGCCGGAGTGCAAGGAGACTTGGCAGCGCCGAGAGTTGGGGTCGAAATAGGGAGGATGAGGTGTCACTCCTCGCAGCCGAGGGAGCTGAGAGAGGTCTCCCATGGGTGGCGCGGGCGTGCGGAAGGCTGTTGGCAAGGTGAGCTGACGAAGATGAGGCTAAAGGATGCAGTTTGTGTTGAATATATTAGCAATTTAGCACATGATTTAATTCGAAATAGCAGCAGATGAATTACGACAGTAGCAAATACAGTAATCATGCAAATATCTAGATCTAGTACAGTAGACAGACTGATCCAATCTATAGCTAGAACTAGACATATGAATTCCAGAAATATCTCATACAGATGGAGTAGAGTTACGTACGATGCAGCGGTAGCGGCACCGCCGTTGTTGTTGTCCACGCCGTCGGCCATGTCGTTGATGAAGAGGTTGCCGAGGTCGGGGAAGAAGTCGTCGTTGGGGAACTAGTCGCCGTCAGCAGTCGCGCGAGCGCGCTCCCCAAAAACCTGATCGCCCCTCTCCCGTACAGGATCACAAGAGGCGGGGTTCCGAAGGCCTGCTGTCCCTTCTCGCGGTGCACACCGGAAGGAGGGATGGAGAAGGCTTGATTGACGGCGCAGTGCTTTGGAACGGTGGTGCGAAACCATATGACGAAGTGGCAGCTAGGGTTTACCGTATGCGCGTATTTATATGCGGGCTGGGAGAGACGTGGGCGTAACTCCACGTCTGAGTCGGTTCGGCTCCACGATCCAGAAAGGAACGGAAACGGTTTTGGAATTAACGCGTCCGTTAATCACCAATTAATGACTCATTAAGTTTTCCCAACCGACAAAATAAACGCTCTCGGCTCGGCTCATTCCCGCAAACCGCGGCGCGTTGTGACGTGTCGTGACGAGGCGAGACAAGGCGTGGCGAGGCGGGAGGCGGAGGAGGAGCGCGCGTGTGGCACACCTCTCCTCTTGTCTTACCTACTCATACATGAGCTAGAATGACTCACCTTATAAGGTGGCTCCACTCTCTCCAAACTAGCAATGTGGGACTAAACTTTAGTCCCACTCCCCCATTTGTATTATTCATGAATGGCCCATGAAAATTTCAAGATTTTAGTGGGCTTAGTTGGGCTAGACATGTGAGCCCATATAAGGAGCCCATATGAAATTCTAACAATCCCCCATAAAGTGTCATTAGCATATTTCATAAACTCTGTTCTAAAACATTGTTTATATACCAGTGTTAGTGGAGACTGTTAAGTTGAACTTCCACTTAGAACATCATGATACACTAGTTCACAACTTGAATAGTGGACTACGCCTTGAACTACAAGTTTGCTGTGATACCAGTTTTACACAACGTCTGAACCGATACTAGGCTGCCGCAAGGCTTCTCCGGGGTTTGGAGCGTATGCGTCATACTCCGAAGGCCTTTCATGAGTCTATTAGAGAGCACCCAATTCTCATAGACTGCGACGTTTAACAGTCAGACTCATATAGGTGAGTTCCTCAGGAGATGTTCTGTAGGACACATCTCTGCTTATATAAATAAGACACTTGGAACACATTAAGACAAATGTCAACCTACCATGCAGATCAGGAGAGTATTGCATCTTTTATGGAGTGGAATAAAATATAAGGATACTCTCCTCTCAGCCGACCAACAGCTTGTCTGCCACTTTTAATTCACGGGATCTCCGATCACATAGAGTGGGTTACCACTGTGGGCAACTCATAACGTGGGTCTCAAACCCATCTCCCTCGATGCATTATCTATCACATTCCGTGGTAAACCCTTTATGAAGGGATCTGCCAAGTTCATAGATGTTTGGATATAATCCAACGCAATAACTCCGGAGTTTTTCAATTTCCTGACAGATTTTAATCTCCTCTTCACATGTCTTTATGACTTCGCATTATCCTTAGAACTGTTCACTTTTATGATCACAGTTTGATTAGAGCAATTCATTAGGATTGCGGGTATTGGTTTTTCAACCATAGGCAAGTCCATCAAGAGCTCACGAAGCCACTCTGCTTCAACAGTGGCTGTGTCTAATGCTGCGAGTTCTGCTTCCATAGTTGACCTCGTTAAGATGGTCTGCTTGCAAGACTTCCAGGAAACAACGCCACCAC
>JAPCYS010001408.1:0-77404 GCA_028641055.1 Alopecurus myosuroides
TAGGGTGCTTATGCGAAAGAAATTTCGCGTCTTGATGTGCCCATACGAAAGAGATTTCCTGTCAGGGGACTTATGCAAAAGAAAATTTCGCGTCCTGATGTGCCCATACGAAAGATATCTCGTGTCAGGGTGCTTATGCGAAAGAAATTTCGCGTCTTGATGTTCCCATACGAAAGAGATTTCGAGTCAGGGTGCTTATGCGAAAGAAATTTCGCGTCCCGATGTGCCTATACGAAAGATATTTCATGGCAGGGTGCTTATGCGAAAGAAATTTCGCGTGTTGTGAGGTGCGCAGTGACGTCACTGCGCCCTCGTTCTTTCTGATTACTCCCGATGGGATGTGACGAAGTGGGGCAGAGTGTGCGGGCCCACCTTGTCAGCTTTTTGACCGGAAACGATCGATTGTGTCCCGTTTTTTCCACTGGCCGCTGGAAATGCGCACGATCTTTTCGTAAAGAACGTGTTGGGGTAACTGTCCCCCGCCGCCTCGTTTCCGCTTCACGCGTGGCAGCCGCGATGGATGCCACATTGATAGATCTACGGCTTGGATCAACCTGGCCTGTGTATAAGTACTGAGCTTTAGGGGAGGGGTAAATTTTCATAGGTTGAAGATTTTTTTTCTTCTTTCTCTCTTCGCCTTCGTAGAGCCTGAGTGTGGCGACGTGTTACCCGCCAGTTTCTGCAGACGTTGTCTCTGATCTTTTGGCGAGTAACATTGAAGCTCCTCCTGAAACCAACGTCGGGGAGGCTGACTCGAGTTCCGAGCGGGACGACGTGGAGGTGGAAGAGGAGTCGGATGGCGAGCAGATTCGTCAGCGCAAGCGCCGCAGGGAGGGGCAAGAGAAGGAAGAGGAGGAGGTCACCTCGAAGGACAACTCTTTGAGTGATGCTCCCGTCGAAGTAGCTGAGCCTCTTCGGGTGTCTCCTCTTAATGTTCTTCCTCATGCGGTTCGTCAGTCAAAGATCTCCACCGCCTGGAATCCTGACAACCTCAACGATGATGATGAGGACGAGTAAGTTCCGCAGAATCTTTGTAGATTTTCTTTCATCTTTCCTTTGTCTGATTTTGTCTTCTGCATCAGTCTCACGACCATCATCTTAGGCCGGTTCACTTCCTCGATTCCCTCTGTAAAGAGGAAAGAGGCCGTCGTAGATCCCGCTCCCACCGCAGATCCCTCTCGAAGATCTCCGAGCCCAGCCAAGGCAACCGAAGCTCTGGAGTATGGGATGCCTAGCTTTGCGGGTGGACATCCTGTAGATGTCGGAGTGTCTGTGAGCCAGGAGGTCTCGGGTAGTTCGGCGGATCCCTTGTCTACTGCCCAGGGCAAGGTGAAGATTCTTTTCCTTTTCTTCTCATGTTTTCCTTTATCGGGTGCACGGCAGTACTCCCGATGGGAGTAACCCCCGAGTCTATGGTCAATTGCTTGCAGTAGGCCATGGACTCAAGTCGAAATTTTCCTTATCTTGTTTGTATGTTGACCTTGTTTTTCATCAGGTGCACGGCAGTGCTCCCGATGGGAGTAGCCCCCGAGGCTATACTTGACTGTGTACAGTCGTGTATGGGCTCAAGTGATGTATGTAGTTTTTGACTTTGAGTTCCTGCAGGCGCTTCTCGACTCCCTTGCTACTTTCAGGCACCGATTTCTTTCGGCTGAAGAGGACTGCGTTTCTCTTCGGGTGGATCGCGATCAGCTTGTATAGGATAGTCGCCCGCTTCAAGGTAGGCTAGCGTGCGCTTTTGGTCTTCCTGGTTGTAATTGTTGTTCCAATCGTGTATTTTGCATTGCAGATGAAGTTAACCGCTTGAAGGCCGAAAAGGCAGAGGCTTTTTCCCGGGTGAAAACCCTTGAGACGGAGCTGGAGTCCACCCGAAAGGAGTTGGAGTCCTCACGCAAGCGCTCAACCGACCTTGAGGGGAGTCTCGCGGAAGCTCAGGGAGCTTTGAAGCAGCTGGAGGAGGCGAGCGTGAAGCACGACAGCGATCTTGTCGGCATCATCCGTCCTCTGGCCCAGAAGCTTGTCGGTAAGTTTCGTTGTATCTTCCTTTGATTGTGGATTGTCTTTCTCTCTTTTCTTATAATTGTTCTGTCTGTGTCTTAGATGCCCTTGGAGTTGGGTTGGAGCTAGCCGGACATCAGCGACTCGATGCCCTCACCAACTCGTGTACTCAGCTTCAGAAGCATGCGAATAGGATCTGCTCCCTCGTTGGTGATGCTACCTGAGTGCTGACGCAGTTCCATGAGCGTCCGCTTGTGGACGTGGCGGTTCCGCCTACTTTGGGTGGTCTCCTACAGGTTTTCCTGGGCGATGAAGTTCTCCTCCGCGAGTACTCGCTCGCGCAGACCGAGTGCGGGGCCAAGACGGCTATCCAATTTGCCTTGGCGCATGGTGTCTCGGGTGACCTGGAGAAGGTGTACTCGGAGGTTCCGCGCGACTCCACGGGCAAAAAGGTAGCACTCCGTCCTTTTGGCGACCGTGCTGAAGGGCTCGCAAAGATGCTTTCTGGGGTGATCTCCCGTGCTGGGCGTAAGGGACAGCCTGCTGCGAGTGGATCCACCTCTGTAGTTCCGTAGGATAGTTCTTGTTTCCATGTGCCCTTTTATGTAATGAACCTTGGGATGTATTCCTGTACTTTATTTCGTCCAATCGAAATGTTTTTCGAAAGTGTCCGCATTTTATATCCGCGTCTTACTTTGTATTCTCCCGATGGGAGTAGCCCCCGAGCACCCGAAGTTTGGGTGGTATATTCTCGAGTGGGGTATTGTACTGTCTCTGAATCTTCGTTGTTCTTTTCCAGGTAGTGGATTCCAGCGGAGGTTCGTCGAGTCGAGCTGCTTCGCTGGTTAATCCATTGGTTGTCGCTGCCAGTACGTTTGCGTCACTCCGTGACCGTGTCGTGGATGGTGATCGTAAGCTGAAGGCTCTGCGGGGCATGGCTGATGTTGCCAAGTCGAAGCAGAAACTTGCTGCGGAGCGTGAGCAATATGTAATGGAGGAACTGGCAACTGTTGCAAAGGATATGCTCTGTAAGTTTGCGAGCCCCCGAGTACTTGTCACGGATTGCTTTTCTTTTTGTTCTGACACATTTGCTAACTTTACAGTTGTTGAGCCTGATGGAGTCTGCGAAGGACATTGGGTGGATAACCATATTGTTCACGAGTCGGGCAGCTCTAAGCCTCATGCGAACAACTTCTGGTCTGACCGGAGCCGAGGTTTTATCTTGGCGACTGTGAAGTATCAAACGAGTCAGGCGCAGATACTCGTTGAATCTTGTCGAGAGGCTCTCTCTTGTGTCCATCGGGCGTTTTACCCTTTTGGTGTTGTCCTGAATAGTTTGAGTGGCCTGCTTAGGCTGTTCCATCGAGTGGGGGAAGTTCGCGAGTGTGTGCATCAATAACTTATCTGTGGAGCTCAGGTGGCGCTCGCCTTCGTGCGTTTGTGGCATCCTGAGGTTAACGTCAACTCTGTGGCGCGACTTCCGGATACCCAAGCTCCACCTGTAAATTTGATTCTTCATTACGAGGTTGTGCATCCTGCAGCGGAGGAAATTGTTCGACTCACCGCCGAGGAGACTGACCGACTGCATCAAGAGGCGGCTGCTCGTCGATAGCTGTAGTTTGTAAGGTGTGAGTACCTTGTATATTTTTGTTGTAAGGTGTTTGAAGGTGTGTACCTTGTGACCTTGTATATTTAATTATATCCGTTTAAGATGTTTATAAGGCGTGTACCTTGTTGTACCTTGTGATATGTTTTTCGAGTGTGAGTACTCGAAGGAATTAGTGATGCTAGTTAGGCGTATCCCCCATGCGTTTGGAGTGTGACATGTTGTTTTAGCATGTAAAAAAAGGAAAATAAACGATAAAGATCACGACTGGATAATCTTTGTAGCTATGGTTGAGTAACCATGTTTTTATTGCTATGGCTGAGAAGCCATGTATTTGCTCGGGCTACAACGTGGCTGGTACAACCTTATTTGTTGTGAGTAGAAGAGTACACCCTAAGGATAGAACTTGCGGAGGTGCGCCACGTTCCACGGGTTGGAGTAGATGCCGCCTGTCTTTGGGTTCTTCAAGCGATAGACGCCTCCTGGGATAACTTAGTGTATGATGAAGGATACTTCCCATGGTGGCTCTAGCTTGTGTACCTCCTTTTGCTTGAGTCGCAGCACCAGGTCTCCTACCACGAAAGATCTGTGGCGTATGCGGTGACTGTGGTAATTACGAAGTGACTGCTGATAGACCGGAGACCTTGCGAGTGCAATGTCCCTGATCTAATCCAGTGCATCCATGTCATCTGCGAGTGCCTTGTTTGAGGTTTCTTCGCTGTATGCAACTACTCGTGGTGCACTGAATTTGACGTCCTCGGGTAGCACGGCTTCGGCTCCGTATACCATGAAGAATGGCGTGTAATTTGTCGATCGATTTGGCGTTGTTCGCAGGCTCCATAACATTGATGGTAGTTCTTCGGCCCAGTGCCCTGCTGCTGGGTCTAGCCGAGTGAGTAGCCGCTTCTTTAGGCCAGCCGAAACTACTCCGTTGGATTGTTCGACATGGCCATGAGCTTGCGGGTGAGCTACCGAGGCGAAACTAAGAGTTATCCCTTTTTTCTCGCAGAAGTTCTGAGTTTCTTTGGTTGTGAAGTTGCTCCCATTATCTGTAATGATGTTGTGCGGGATACCGAAAGTGCACACGATGGAGTCGAGGAATCTCACGGCGCACTCGGTGTGCTGTGAGGTGATTGGCATAGCTTCTATCCACTTCGTGAATTTGTCGACTGGTACTAGCAGGTGGATGTACCCTCCGGGTGTTGACTTGCGTAGCGGTCCCACCATATCTAGCCCCCATTGAGCAAAGGGACAGGCAATAGGGATCATGTGGAGTTCTGTGGCAGGGGCGTGTGGCTTGGGCGCAAACTTTTGGCAGACGTTGCATCTGTCGACTAGATCTTTGGCATCTCTGGCTGCCGTGAGCCAGTAGAATCCTGCCCTGAAAACCTTACCCACGATCGCTCTCCAACTTGCGTGGTGCCACAGTCTCCTTGGTGTATGTCACGGAGCAGTTCCTTGCCATCCTCGGGTGCGACACACCTTTGGAGTACTCCTGATATGCTTTGCTTGTATAGCTCTCTGTTGATCACCCGAAAGGATTTGCTGCGTCGTATTATCTGTCTGGCCTTGCAAATGTCTGCCGGGAGCTGTTTATTGGACAAGTAGTCGAGGTATTTCTGCGTCCAGACTGGCTCGACCAGAAAAACTTGCCTTGAGATGTTGTGGATGAGCTCAATGAGGGCAATTTGCGGGCTGGTATCCGTTTCTGCTGATGCGGGTGTTCCTGCTGGTTTTTTTATCTTGACTGATCGCTTGATTATTCTCTCGAAATAGATTCCTGGTGGGATAGGGGTTTTTGTTGACCCTATGTTCGCCAGTTTGTCTGCTTCCTCATTGCTCGATCGCGCGATGTGCTTCAGCTCGCACCCTTTGAAACTTCATTCGAGTAGGTTGTACATGTCATGATAGGCGACCATGTTATCTGCGACAGCTTCGCACTCCTTCATCGTCTGTTGTACGATGAGATTTGAATCCCCATATATCATCAATCGAGTGGATCCGCAGGCGATCGCCATCTTCATGCGGTGCAGGAGGGCCTCGTATTCTGCGTCGTTGTTGGACGCTGGGTCATCAGGAGGGAAGTCTAGTCGCAAGACGTACTGTATCTTGTCACCCCTGGGCGATATGAGGATAACTCCGGCTCCTGCTCCCTCGTTTTTTTTCGACCCGTCGAAGTACATGATCCAGTTGCTCGTATATTCTAGAGGCCCTGGTGTTTGCAGCTCCGTCCACTCGCTCAGGAACTCCACGACAACCTGGGATCTCACAGCGTTACGCCCTGCGTATATTATGTCCCAGGCGCCTAGCTCGATGCTCCACTTTGCTATTCTTCCGGATGCCATGGGGTTGTTCATGATAGTACCGAGTGATGCGTCATTTAGCACCGTGACGGTATGCTCCTGGAAGTAATGTTTGAGTTTGCGGGCTGTGAGGACCACTCCGTACGCGAGCTTCTGGTAGTAAGGGTATCATTGTTTTCACGGCTAAAGTACCTCGCTGATGTAGTATATTGGCCTCTGAACATCGTATGCTTTTCCGTCCTCTGGCCGCTCGGCGATAATTACCATGCTAACGACTTGATTTGTTGCGGATAGGTAAAGTTAGAGAGGTTCCCTTTCCTGTGGTGTTGCCAATACGCGCCTGCTCTGCAGCACTCTTTTTAGGTCGATGAACGCCTTTTTTGCTTCTAGCGTCCACTCGAACTTATCTATTTTCTTCATCAGTTTATAGAAGGGGAACGCCTACTCGCCTAATCGTGCGATGAATCTGCTTAGAGCGGCCAGTCGCCCTGCGAGCTGTTGTACGCCGCGAAGATTTGTTGGTTCTTTCGTCGTCAGGATCGCTTGTATTTTCTCCGGGTTGGCCTTAATTCCTCAGGCGGAGACCAGATAGCCGAGGAGTTGTCCCGCGGGGACTCCGAAGACGCATTTTATCGGGTTAAGCTTGATCTTGTACACGTTGAGGGCGTCGAATTTCTGCTTGATGTCTTGGAGGAGTGTATCCTCCACTCGAGTTTTTATGACAATGTCATCAACGTACACCTGTACGTTCTTGCCAATGAGCTTGGCGAGGCATTTTTGCATGCAACGCTGATATGTTGCACCTGCGTTTTTTAGCCCGAAGGGCATTGACGTGTAGCAGTATACACCGTGTGGTGTGATGAATGTTGTCTTCTCCTCATCCTCATGTTTCATCCTGATCTGATTGTAGCCCGAGTAGGCGTCCAGGAAGGAGAGTCGTTGGCAGCTTGCAGTGGAGTCCACGATCTGGTCGATCCGTGGTAACGGGAAGTTATCCTTGGGGCAGTGTTTCTTCAACGACGTGTAGTCGATGCACACGCAAAGGATGTTAGTGTTTTTCTTCGGGGCCAACACTGGGTTTGCTAACCAGGTGGATATTTTGATTTCCCTGATGAACTTGGCAGCTAGTAGTCTATTCACTTCTTCTCCGAGTGCCTTCTGTTTTGTCTCGGAAAATCACCAGGTTGTTTGTTTGACTGGTTTGGCGTCTTTAAATATTTCAAGTAAGTGCTCGGCGAACTCCCTGGGTATCCCTGGCATATCTGAAGGCTGCCAGGCAAAAATCTCCCAGTACTCACGGAGGAGTTCGACAAGAGCGCCTTCCTATGCGGACGATAGGGTGGTGGACACCATTGCCGTCTTTGCGGGTTCTGTCGGGTGCACTTGATGTTTTCGAGTGTCGTTGTTTGGGCAGAAATCGAGTTATGGGGCGTTTGTTTTGGTGAGTGTCATCAAAGAGTGATCCGTGGTTTTTGCCAGCTCTTCCAGTTCTTCCTGCATCCCGAAAGATTTTGCAATCTCGTTGAAATCGATATCACATTTGTCCGACTTTTGGAAGTCCCCGCTTATAGTGATCGTGCCGTATTTCCCTGGAAGTTTGAGCTTCAGGTAGGCGGAGTAGGGTACTTCCATGAATCCCGCGAACGTTGTTCGGCCGAGAATGGTGTCGTACTGTGATGGCCAGTCGAGAAATTCTCTCCTGTAATTCTTCGGGGTTCCTAGTATCACTTCCAGGTTGATTGTTCCGAGTGGCCGGACGTCTTTCCCTGGTACTATCCCGTGGAAGGATGTTTCCGATTCTGCGAGTCCGTCCTGGTTCTTGTTCATCTTGCGGAGTGTGTCCGCGTATATGATGCTGATTCCGCTGCCACCGTCCATGAACACCTGAGCGAGGTTGTAGTTTCATATTTGTGCCTGAATGACAAGAGCGGCGTGTCCTGGACGATATACCCGAGGGGGGTGATCTTCTTTGGAGAAGGTTATCGACTGATCTCCTGGGAGATGCGGGTATCCCTGGTTGACTGCGGCTCTATTCTTCTTCGTGTAAGCCTCATGGATGTCGTGGAACTTTTGATAGTCCTTGAGGAGATGAGTCGCATTGGTCTTGCATGTGTGCTTATCTGTGAATAGATGTAGCGTGCAGTAACCGTCAAGGTCTTCCTCGGGAGTTTTATCATCTAGCTTTGGCTTCGAGTCGCGGTTTCCACGAGGCCCGCCGTCACGATTTCTTGTGAACTCTGCTACCACCAGTTCCTCTCGATCGTCGTGGTCGTAGTGTTTCCTCTTCTTCTTTCGACTGTTGCGATCCTCCTCAGGCGCGGGTGACGATGCTTTCTCGTTGCACACAGAATCTTCGCCATTAGCCCATATGTCGGCTATTGCCATCAGCTCCCCGATAGTTTTGGGCGCAGCTCGTCCCAGCTCCTCTCCGAAGGCAGGGCGTCGAGCTCCTTTAGTGAAAGTGTCGACTGCGACCTCCACTGATATGTTTCCCGCTGTATTTTAGTGCGTGGTCCACCGCTGAGTATACTTTGCGAGTAGACTCGCCACTCTTCTGTTTGCAAGCCCGCAGCTCCTCGATCGATGCGGGCCTTTTGTATGTCGCCTGAGAGTTCTTGCGGAAGTCGTAGGTTAGATCGTCCCATGATCCGTACTGTGCTCGCGGTATTCCTTCGAGCCAGCTGCGCGCAGCGCCTACAAGGTGTAGGTTTAGGTACTGCATGGCCGTTGTCTTGTTCCCACGTTGGCATTTTACTGCCGTGAGGTAATCTGATAGCCAAGACTTGGGCTCCAGCGAAACGTCATATTTCGGGACCTCCGCGGTAAGCTTGAATCTCTTGGGCATCGGTGCGTCGCGGATGTCGCGGGTGAAGCACAATGCACCGCAGGCTTCTTCGTCGGAAGAGGTGGATAGCGACCGTGCGCGGTTCCTAATTGCTAGGGCCCTGTTGACCTTGTTTTGCGCGATGTCTCCCCGCGCGTCGTATTCAGGCCGGTCGCGATTATCCTCTTTCCGTGGTTCTCTGCTGTAGTTTCGTGATCGGCTTCCGTGGTGCCGTGGGCTGCGATCGCGATCTCGAGGGCTATCATCATCGCTACACGGGTTATCGCCGCGACGTCGGGCTTCTTTCCCTCGGGTGCGATGAGGTGACTCCTTGTCTCCACTTCTAGGCGATGTGCTCCTGCGTCTGCGGCGTGTTTCCTTGTCTACCCGAGGGGTCTTTCAGCTTCCGGCGTTGTCATGTGCCTGCGGCTCTGAGAAGCGATTCTTGCGGCTGCCATGCCTAGCCCCTTCCAGACATGTCGATGCTGTTCCACGCGGGGATCGTTTTCAGGTGGTTGGTTCGCCTGTAAATATGTGGCGGCTGCCAAGAGTGCTGCGGCGGGGGTCGTTGGTTGTACGTTGCCCTCGTCATCGACATGCATGAGGGATGTCTCGAGTGTTTTGCTGATTCCACCAAGAGACTCGCGATCCATGCCAGCAGTCTCCGAGACATATCTCTTTTTCGGGGGATTGTTTTCTACCGAGTGAGTCCTGGAGAGAGCCGCACGGCCCGCACTCGACTCTTCTCCGCTTTATTTCGTTCATCCAGATTTTTGCCGGCCTCGTTGATCAGTCGACCTACCCGCACCAGGTGGTAGTGGTATGCAGTTAGATCGTCTCGGGAAGCTCCATCCTCGACTGGCTGGCCGGAGTGTACCGCCGTCTTTCCTTTGAGCCAGGCGGCTCGCGTTACTTTGATGCGCTCTCGCTCTTTTCGACTATCCTTAGCTCCTCAGGTGGTTCAGTTGATGCTGCCATGCAGAGTTGGGCCAGATATGGCTCGTGAGTCCTAGGCGTGGGTCGGCAACTTTCACCGAATCTGGAGGGTTCCTCGGTCGCGATGGTGTGGAAGTAGTGGATGTTGCGATGAATGGAGCCATCACTGGGCCCTAGGTCACGACCAGCGTCGTCGGATGGAAAGTCGAGGATCGTCGGGCTCGAGACAGACTCGGAGACCGATTCGCCGAGATCGATCTGCTCGGGGAAGCGCAAGATTCCCACCTTGTTGGTGTGGAAGTGGAAGCTCCCGAACGTCAAGTTGATGCTCTTTTCCAATCCGCTGAATGACGGGCGCGATTCCGGCGAGTGGGGCGCGCAGATGGGTGACCCGAAACGGATCGGTTCCGCTGGAGTCGAAGTCCCGAGGCTCTAGCTGAAGGTTGGCAATGACGAGGCCGAAGATGCCGTAGATCCAGCGCTCGCCGTTCCCACAGACGGCGCCAATTGTCGATTAGTCATATCAACAAGTCCCTCGGATGATCCGATAGGGTTTCTATTAAGAGAACATATGGACGCTGGTGAAAATTGTCGGCTAACACGGGGAACGATATACCCAGGTTTGGGGCCCTCGTAGAGGTAAAACCCTTACTCCTACTCTTTCGATCTGTATTATTAGTAGATCGGTTACAACGGGGGGTGCTCAAGTCGAGAGTATGATCTCGAGCTCAAGCCTATGGTGGTGAAAAGTAGATTGGATCCCCCCTCTCGGTGGTTCTCTTGGCTTTATATAGGTGGTCAGGTCTCAAACTGTGTCTGAGGGGGTTACAAACCCTAGTTTTAGGTTGGTGGAAGCTTTCCTCCTTGACCCGCAAGTCTTTGTGGGTGTGCTTCAGTTGGGCCTTCTAGAATCGCAGAGTGGCACCTCCCTTTGGGCCCAGGTCTTGGGCCTTGGACCGGGTAGGCTCACCCAACAGCTCCAGGAGTCGTCCTCACGTCATCCGTCGCTGCAGTGGAGGTGGAGTCGAGGAATAAATCCTCGTTGGACTTGTTATGGTAGTTAGACGGAGCCATATGTGATTAGATCGACACCCACAAATATTGAGGTGGATTCGAGAAGGAAGCCTTGCTATAGTTTTTAGGGTAGTTAGACGAAACAACAAACTACCTCGGTCGACAACCATAACGATTAGATGGAGTTGAGAGGAAGACCTCGTTGCAGTTGTTAGTGTATAGCGGGACAGAATCACAACCTGAATCAGAGGTGTAGTAGATAAGGAGGGCCTTGTAGGAGTTCTGTGGGTAGTAAGATGGTACTGAGCCGACTCGACCAATTGCCACAATGATGGAGGTGGATTCGAGGAGGAATACCTCGTTGAAGTTTTTAGGATAACGATACGTAGCCGGAGAATTGATCGGCAACACAATCGGTGGAGGTGGATTCGATGAGGAATACTTCGTTAGAATTGTTAGGCTAGTTAGACAGAACCTCAACTTACATGACCGACAACCACTGCGGTGGAGGTGGGTTTGAGGAGTAGAACTTCGTTGGATTGTTTAGGTTAAGTTAGAAAAAAGTGCAGGAGACTCAATCGACAACCACATCCATGGAGATGGGTTCATGAGGAATAGCTTGTTGGAGTTTTTTGTGTGAGAAAGTACCTTAATTTGTTAATCATAATCAGCAACAGTACAAAGATCCTCATAAGTGATAATAAAAATATGAGGCCGGGCAGAGGCTCCCATTTCTAAAAATAAGTGATAAAAAAATATAGTAAGGTCCATGGACCACCTAGTGATGACTTTAAAGAACGGAGTGAGCGGAAGGTCCTCCACCAACATCTCTTGTCCCTCATCGTAGAAAGGAAAACCTTATAGTAGAAGACAGTTAGGAAATCATCATGTTAAGACCCCAAAATACCAGTGTACTCTAAGTAGCAATTGTCGGCTGATACGTCCATTTTGCATCACTATTTTATATCATAATTTTCTGTTATTCATCGATATATTCATGTTATGATGCATCTCTTTTGTTATTTTATCTTCTTTTGCATGTTTTATGATTTTTGGAGAATAAACACGAGGACCCGAAATCTGATGGAAAAAGCACCGTGGGGATACCATATTTTAGAAGATCAAAAGAAGAAGAGGGACACCGGGGGTGTCCTAAAAGTTCAGAGGAGGAACACATCCAGAAGGAGAGCCAAAGGGGGGCCGCCATGAGGTGGCGCGGCCCCCCTTGGCCGCTCCACCTATAGGTGTGGCCACCCTGGCCCACCTCTGGGGGATATCTTTTGCGTGACTGTCCCCCAGGAAACCCTAAGCCTCATTCCATCGTCAAAGAATTATTCTGCCGCCGCCTCGGGGCGGAAAGAGAAAAGCTCTCTGGCAGGGAGAAATCTGCCGAGGAAATTCCTCTCCGGAGAGGGAAAATCACCGCCATCGTCACCGTCATCACTCCGGGCATCATCAAGATCATCATAATCATCATCATCACCACCAGCACCATCACCCTCATCATCCACCTTCATCCCGCTGTAACAATTAGGGGCCTCTATCATTGTTTTGCATTAGATCTCTCTCCCGGTGTGGATTACTTGTTAGTAGTTGATGCTTGTGAGATTTACCGGTGTTTGTACTTTATGACCAGATTGTTATCATCCATTATATCACCTCTGATCATGATCTATATGATGTGTTCTAAGTAGTTCGTGTTGTTCTTGAGGACACGGGAGAAGTCAAGTTGTTAGTAGTCAAGTAATGTTGAGTAATATTTAATGTTTGATATTTAAGTTGTGGTGTTATTCTTCTAGTGGTGTCATGTGAACGTCTACTACATGAAACTTCACCATTTATGGGCCTAGGGGAATGCATCGTGTATTTGGCTACTAATTGTGTGAAGGGGCCGTTGCATAGAAAAAAAAATTCCTACGCGAGAGACACCCGAAAGGCCAAGATCTAATCTAGAAGATGAATGCAACGTGCATAGAGAGAGTCTTAAGAAGAACATACCCTCGAAGACACAAAGCGTTACGAGATCAAATCTCGTTGTTGGTGTAGTCGTACTCACACCGACCCCGAGAGCGAGAATATGCGCACTGCAATCCGGCGGTGCCTCCGTGATCGGTCACACGTACGGTTGATGACAACCTCCTTTCCCTCGATCCAGCGGGGCAACGGAATTAGAGGATCAAACCAGCAACACGAAAGCGTGTTGTGGTGGAGAAAACTTTGTTCAGGGCTTCGCCAAGCGAATGAACATGAGGTGGATCACCGGGAGGATGGAGATGGAGATGACACCAAGTGTGTGGGGAGAGGGAGGTCCAACCCCTCTTTATATAGGAGGGGGAGGAAGCCACGGATTTTTGGTGCCTCCAGCTCTCCCTTCATTATGTGGGTGGAGTCTCCACTCAACCCACTCATTCTCTCATCAATTCTCACTCAAAATTCCAAGGGTTTTCTTTAATAAATAAATAAAACAATTTCATTTATTTATTTTAATATTTTTAATCCTATTAACAAACATTAACTTTTACCCCCTTGAACTAATTTTAACCAAACATTAACATATACCACCTTAAACTATTTCAATATTCCCCGAAACAATTCTGGTGACTATTTCAATATTCCCCGAAACAATTTCGGTGTTGTCCAAACTTTTCTCCGATATTCCGTATCCTCTCAAATGCGTCATCGAAGCTTAAGTGTGTCACCCTACGGTTTGCGATAACATAGACATGATCGAGACACCTCTCCGATCAATAATCAACAGCGAGATCTGGAGATCCATGATGACTCCTATATATTCAATGATGACTCTTGTTATCGTGTGAACCATCAACGTCGTGACTATTCCCTTTGCATCGCGATATTTTACTTGTCCGAGATATGTTCATCGGTATCACCCATACCTTGTTTTGATCTTGTTACCAACAAGTACTCTTTTACTCGTTCCGTGATATGACATCCTTGTGACCTAGTCACGTGTTTGCAAGCGGTGTCGATGTGATATCACCGAGAGGGCCCAGAGTATATCTCTCCGTCATTTGGATGGACAAATCCCACTCTTGATCCATGAGCCTCAACTAATACTTTCCGAATACCCAACGACACCTTTATAGTCACCCTGTTTCGGTGTGACGTTTGATGACATCAAAGCATCCTTCTGGTATCAGTGATTGACATGATCTCATGGTATAAGGAATAAGTTACTTCATATGCAAGATATAAAAATATAAACTAAATGACTTGATTGTATTGTTATCTTGATATTGGGTCTATGTTCATCACATCATTCTTCTGATGAAATGACCCCGTTATTAACATCATCCAATGTTCATGATCAGGAAACCTTGATCATCTATTAATCAACGAGCTAGTTATAAGAGAGGCTTTACTAGGAACCATTGTTTTTTTATTAAACACACATGTATCAACGTTTCCGGTTAATACAAATCTAGCATGAGAAATAAACATTTATCTTAAACAAGGAATAAGATAATAACCACTTTATTATTGCCTCTCGGGCATAGTCCCTTCACTCTCCCATTTGCACTAGAGTCAATAATCTAGTCTGTAAGCACTTAACACATATGACGTTCGAGTGTTATTACCATGCTTCGCATATGGTAAACATCATCAAAAAGATCTGAAATGTTTAGATCCTATTGTATTTGCATGTTCTTTGCGTCTACACGCATCACTCATTCTCTAATGAGATGGCTTTGTATATATTTGGTCAACCGGTGAAACCTTAATTCCTCAGCTTAAACCAATGTTAATAACATTGTGAAAATGTAGCTTCATAGTGTCAGCGTTTTTGGAAATTCACCAAGTTCAATAAAGAACTCCTTGACACAAAATACTCTTTTTATTTTGTTGTCAACACAACGATATACTTAGCCTTTGCTGTAGTATCCGTCACAGTACTTTAATTTTGAAACTCTTTCAAATCTAGCATGGAACTTTCTTCCAGCCTATTGTGCTACCCTTCATCACATAATTTAATTGATTATTTGAATAAATGACAGGACTATTTGTGTAACATATTACAACTAATATTTTGTCATTACTACATAGGAAAACATATCCTTAGCATTTCTAAAATGGCATAAGGATCTCTCCCACTTGTCTAATCATCATATGAATTGTCCAGCTATAACCTTTTATAGCACATGACTCATCTGGTTGCGTACATAGCATCGAACACATGACTTGGAAATCTTAATTTCAATTGCGCTCATCATGTGTCAAAACACTTGAATCTTGCTCAATTTTTTCCATGTGGCAAGAACTCCTTGTCATTTCGATATTGACTTACTTCAATATTTCATCTATGTAATTTGGCTTCAATCATATCAGGCGCTTCAATCCATCTCTTATAGATATCGATGCCCAATATCTTCTAAGACTTTCATCAATATAAAAATCTTAACCGTGTTAATTTAAAATACATATTTTCCAATCAACCATATGTCATCTACATAAAGCATTGGAAATATGTCTTAGCGCTCCCACTTAATTTCTTGTAATTCTACAAGCATCTTTATCGTTCATGATGGAATCAAACTCTTTTGATAACTTCATTAAGGTAAAGATTCCAACTTCGTTATGCTCACTTCAACCATTGAAGTGTGCATACCTTTCTAGCAACCTGTTGAATTTTACAAAACTCGCAGACTGTGTCAAGTACACATCCTTGATCAAACTTTCTTGAAAGGAAAGTTGGTTTTTGTTATTCAACTGCCATATCATAATATGTAACTTTTTGCTAGAACTATCCGCAAAGACTAAAGCATTACTACTGAAGAACAAAAATCTTGAATTAGTCAACTCTTTGAACTTCATCGAAAACATCTTTTCGATAAGTACAACTTTCAAAGTATGTAAAAATCCATGTCTTTGTTTCAATATAGACCCGTTTGCTATCGTTAGGAACCATGCCTATCGAAAGGACTACCAAGTCACATACTTGATATTCATACATGGATACTATCGCGGATATAATGACTCATAGCCAATTTTTAACGAAGTCTGGGCCCATCATTTGCTTCCTTTATAAGGTCCAGGTCCTTTGTTGTCAAAACAACACTTTACTCTTAAACCATAAGTTGGTCTAAGTACAAAGTTTTAGGACTTTTGTGGTTCAGTTCGCAAACTCATTCGAAGTATCTACAACATTTGTAGTGTCTTCTACTTAGTAAAAATAGGAAACCCCGGAACAACTTCCAGTGCTGCGCTACTCTTGACATCATAACAAAGATTCTCTAATCTCGTTGAGTTTGTAATGTCCTCCCACTCACTTGTTTCACAAGAACTAATTTCTCGAGAAATCAACCCTTTCTGACAAACAACATTTGTCTTTTGGTTCGGCGATATGAGAAATAACCAATGTTTTATTTGGGATAACCTTATAAACATATATTTATCCTATTTTGGTTGTAAACATTTTACACATGCTATGCATACCAAAACTTAAGAAAATGACAATTCAGGTCACTACCCAAACCATATCTTATATGTTGTCAATTTCAACAGATCATGATGGTGCTCTTTTCAGTGAAAAAGCGGATGTCACTAATGTATAAACTAAAAAATCATAATGGCATTTTTATTAATTTTACCATGTCCAGCAAGGTTTGATTTTGTCTCTTGAATACTCCAAACTAATGTGGGGTATTCGAGAAGTATAAGTTGTAGAAAAATTCTGCAACTCCTCAGATGTTTTTCTAAACTTGTAACTCAAAACTTTGTCCTTTATGATCAAATCATAAATACTTGATTATCTTGTTACGATGATTTTTGCTTCATACTAACAATAATTTGAACCAATTCAAAAAATGTCAAACTCCGTTCTCTTTAAATAGATATACTCATATATCTACTCAAATCGTCGACGAAATTTTATGAAGGAAAAATTAATCCACCACATATGACTATACATAATGGACTATATACATCAACATATACAATCTCCATTAAATTAGTCGTCCATTCTACTTTGGCCGATGAACGGAATTCTAGTCATCTTTTGGAAGAGGTCTCACAAGCGTCAATTTATTCAAAAAAAAATAACTCCAGAAGTCCATCAAAATGGAGTTCTTTCATGTTTTCCTTTCCGATATGAACTAAAATTGTGGTGTCACAGTTTGAGTGAAATTCTTCTACGTCTTGCAACGTTTAACATTTTGTCTTATAGATGTTTACTTTACTAACACAATTTATATTAACTCATCTATCAATTATGGAATATGGTCATAGTTTGAACAATCTCATTTGTTCTCACAAAAGACCGAACAAAATAACAACTTATTAAGTTCTTAATATACATCTTGAATGTTTGGTTCGATCCGACGATGAACACAATAACACTTTCTTTCTGTTCTTGTCATAATCGATTCCACATCTACTACTAGTTTCTTTTAGGCCCTTGTATTTCTTGCATTGCGTTGTTTTGTATGATAGCTCATACCAACCAACGTGGTATCAAAATACCCAAAAAAAATACTTTGTTAACTAGTAATACATCTATAACTTGTATATCAAGCATATACACCTGAGCTGGACCTTTCCAGTTATATTCTTTTCTGCCATATACCTTTTGTAATTCTATTTTCAATATTCCCTTTTCTTTACAGAAGAATCATTCAACATCAAACAATGCTAGTCGTGCTAGCTCATTTTCTTTGGCGTGTTAGTCATATACTATCACCCCTTGAGTCATACTTTGAGTTTGATTGTTCTAATAATATTACCATATTAATAGTATTCTTCTAGATTCCATTCTTAGCAATCTCCAAGTGTAAGGTTAACGATTTTACCCATACTTTTAATCCATCCCATCATAATAATTTTATGATTAAGCTACTATAGCTCGAAGGAAGGAATTTAGAGGATAATTTTTAGCGCCCAACTACTTGGAATATTCAAACGCCTAGCGTCTTCAATGATTGCATATATTCAAATAATATAAGCATACATTGTCACGCTAAATTATGCTCAGTCATGTTGCCACAAATAAGTTTTTAGATATCAATATATGTTTCACTTGATTGTTTCTGAAAATAATTCTTTTCAGTTCCTAAATCACCTTGATCAACAAAACATTATTTTGAAGATAAAGTAATATGGAAACAACCATGACTCTGGATTCTAAGGAGGAATTATTTGCTCTCTAGATCAATCAATCATTAACCATATGGAGCTAGGTAGGAAATACCAAAAATCTGCAATAGGACTCAATTTTAAATTTCACTAATACGGTACCAATCTTAAATGATTTTTACCAGATCATAACAGTTATATCTCAATTAACAATCTAATTGTAAGGTAGTTATGTGGATGCCAATGAATACTACAATTTGTGCAAATTCACTTTGATTGGTTGTTCATGATAAATAAGTTCAAGTTAATTCAAAATTATGCCATGAACTCCCTCTCAAAAACAACATCCCTCTTAGTCGTCTTTAGTGATTACGCGAACCAAATTCACTACACCAAAACCGATCATCACGTGAGATGATGTAGCTTTAAAGGCGAACATCGACATGTTCATCATATCATCCATATGACTCATGCTTTACCTTTTGGTTACATGTTCCGAGGCCATGTCTGTACATGCTAGGCTCGCCAAGTAGAACCGTAGTATTGCGTGTGTTTCAAGGCCATGTATGTACATGCTAGGCTTGAAAACACTCATTGTATGCGAACGTTGAGTCTATCACACCCGATCATCACGTGGTGTCTCGAAACGACGAACATTCTTAACGGTGCATACTTAAGGAAGAACACATTATTATCTTGATATTAAGTGAGAGGGATCATCTTGTAGTGCTACCGTTGCTATCTAAGCAAAATAAGATGCATAAAAGGACTAATATCACATGTATGGGCAATGTTATATGATATGGTCCTTCTTGGACTTGATCTCCATCTTGTGCATTACGGTATGATCTCCATCATTCCACCGGCATGGTACCAAGTTCCATGGCACCTCCATCTTGATTGTCCATCAATAATAACGCAACCATATGGATACCTTCCGGTATATCAATAATTTACAAAAGAGATAATCTCATAATCAAATTTGTAATATTGATCATATCACATCACATGCCCAGCAAAAACTAGTTAGACGCCTCTAATTTATTTTTGCATATTTTACGTGGCTTAGGGCTTTCGAGAATAGAACCGTTCATACCTACGAACATCAACCACAACGTTGATAAACACATTTTTAAGAACCCTTCTTCGATTAGATCTTAACTATAGTAGGAGAAACGGACACCCCCTTTGTTGGGAATATGCCCTAGAGGAAATCATGTATGATGTAATTCCCAATGTATTCATAAAGTTATTAAGCCGTCCTTGTTTTCAACATCTGATACATGTTATTGAATATGTGATTCGATTGTGGAACTATGTATTCATGTTGTTCATACTAGATTTTCCTTGGTCATTAAGGTTGTGATGGACACACACACTAGACTAATGTGAGTGTTGGCTGATGACTCGGTTCCACTTGTCATGAGCATGGCGATGCCATTCCAACGTTCACAGACTTGGCTAAAGAGTTTAGCAAGTCGGACTGACCCATATTGAGATGCAACGAGTAAGTCGTCATTTTCATGTCTCAATCAATGTAATCCTTAGACCTGAGGTTGTTGCACAATCCGAGTTGTGGATCACCGACTTAGGTTCTGTCAAACGTTGTTCCGTGACAAGGCATCTATAAAGGCAGAGTTCGGGTCGAATGGGAAGCAAGCTGCGTGATGTGGATAATCAAGATGGGATTTTGCCCCTCCGAATGGAGAGATATTCTCTGGGCCCTCTCGAGTGATATGGTTCCAGAAGCATGGTCATGCGCGACTCGGTTAAGTGTTAACTGAGTCTGTTGACTAAGAGTTAGTCAGATGAATCATATATCACGGACCGAGAAGAGAGTTGATCTATTAAGGGATGACGATAAATCACCTATAGTTCGACAAGGTATATCATGAGGCAAAAGAGACTCAGATGAAAGTCACATTGAAAGGTACGTCGTCATGACTCTATGGGACTTGGGAGTCGGCATGTTCTTGTCACATCCCAATTTTGGAATACCTGTTAACACAATTGTTTTGCTAATTGATTGACAATTAAACTTTGTTGGTGACAATTAAACTTTGATTATATTTGTTTCAGTGCAACTAAACAAACTAATTATAAAAACTTACATGGCTAAGAAATTGAAAACAAACATATAAAAGTCAAATATTGACAAATTCCAATGACCTTGACAATATTTTATAAAGTAAATATTGATCAAAGAGTTTTCCAAAACCATCTTATGAAACTCATACATGTTGGATATTATTCCAAGACCTAAATTAAGAAAGAGGAAACACTTAATAAAATTTCCCTAAAAGATTATCAGAAAAAGAGGCATTCTTAAATGCTTCACCAAAATATTATCAAATGTTTTTCCAACCTTGCAAGATTAAAAACAAAGGTATTGGAGAGCATTGACTTGCTATCTCTAGTCACATAAATATTTTGGCAAAGCATTGTTAAAGAAAAGCCAAATGCCTTATGAAATAGAAATTCCAATATTTCTAGAAACAGAAAACTAAAACAAGTTACTATTGGAAACTTTATTGAAATGGTCTGAAATTAATACAATTGCTTCCTTATATCAAATAAGGAACACACACAAGAGGAGACCAAAAATTGAATCCATTAAAGCCCTGAAAACATGAGTTTTCTCCACAGCAACAATTGGGATTTTGAACAAGTTTGTTCTACAAACTTTTTCCAGATGCCATGAAATAAATACCACATGCTCTATATCATAAATGAGGATGAAAACCAAAAGGGCACAAGTTTTTGAATAATTTAAGTTGCCAAAAATCCCTGTTTTCTTGACAGCACCTTTTTGAAATTTGAACATGTTTGTTCTATGAAGTAACTCAAAATGACTTGAATTTTCTACCACAGAAGGAACACATCAAATAAGGAATGTGTGCCAAAAATTATCATTTTTGGAAGCTCCTAAGTAGGTTAATAAATTCAATGTCCATTTATGTAAGAATTCCAATTTGAATAACTTTGAATTATCAAGTTTATCTAATTGAGCCAATTTTCACATATGTTGTACATCTCAACTAATAAGAATTTTGGGCAAGAGGAATTAAATTTTAGACTTTGTTTGCTTGGTGAAAACAACCTTTTTCAGAGAAGAGAAGGACCTAGTTGTAAATACTCAGGGACCTAAATGAAATCTGAGTCATCTCCTACCTCTAGCCATGCTGTAGCAAACAGAAGACCTACACCATTGCTTCGAGTGGAAGGAATTCGGGAGGATAAAGGGGCCCCCCCATGTGCCTTGTCTCCCCCAGGCCCCCTCTATCTCCCCCCCCCCCCTCGAGCTCTCTCCCTCTGTACAAATAGAGCCCAAACCGAACCCTAGCTTTTTCGGCCGCCGTCGATTCGGCCGATAGAGGGCTTGCCGCCGGCAGCCATGGTCCCCATCGCCTCCACCTAGTCGAGTAGGCCCCGTGTGCGAGAGGAATCGAGGCGGGATGGCGCCAGGAGCCCGCGCCGTCCAATTTCGCCTTCGGGGCCGGCGAGCTCCGGCGAGCCATCCGCGCCGCCTCGAACCTTCTCCGCCCTAGCCGTGCGTCTCCGAGTGTTCACGGTGAGCAAGGGAACCCCCGCCGTCGCTTTTCCCTCTCCCTCTTGCTCTCTAACGTGGCCGCGCCGTCCTCGGGTCCGGCCGCCGCCGCATTGCCGTCGCCGCTGCTTTCCGGCCGCTTCCGGGAAGCGAGGAAGTGCCTAGGTGGTTACCCGCAACGAGTACTTCGCGTAGAGGTTTAGAAATCGAAAAATGACGCTCAGAATCGCTCGATTGCAGCTCGCCGGAGACTTCCCGCCGGCGGGATGACATCACGGTGACGCGGCGACGACGTCAGCAGCCCCTTTGACCCCGCGCGCGTGGATGCAGTCAAACTGGCTGGTGGGGCCGCGTGATGCCCGCGTGGCTGCCGCGTGGACCTCTGGCCCGCCAGTCAGCGTCTGTGGCTAGATTTAACCGCGGTATCTTTAGATTTGGCCGGCCCAAGCAGCAGATCTGGCCCAACAATGTTCTTTTTCCAATTTTATTTCTACAGATTGTTGCATGATTGCTTTTGGCCTTAAAAACTAAGCTAAAGGATGAATTTGACCAAACTAAAATTCACAGTGGTACCTCAACTAAATCTAAACCACCTCCAACTTGTAGATCTACATTTTGATGTATATTTTAAGAATTAAAAATGATTTGGTAACAGGTACCAGAAACACAAAAATGAGCACCATTTTTATTTTACAACTCAGAATGAAGTGAGGCAAATTGCATTGGAAAGCCCTTGAAATTTCCTAACAGGAGCATTTAACCTCGTTTCCAAATTCATTGTATTTTTGAAATGGCATGCAATTTGGTAAAACACCAGTAAGCACTTTGGTGATTTTTATAAAATTATTAAAAATGATTTTTGATGCAAACTCAACTGGATGGTCTTGTATATGTTTAGTACTATCCAAACCTAGAAGGGTTTAATTTTTAGAGCATTCTAGAAAATTTGGTGGACAGATCTTTGTTTTGCATATTTCTGCCATTTTGGCATTTTAAGTAATTAATTGTGTGCTGTGGCATATTTTTGTGTTGCAATATTGTTTTCTAGCATGTATAAGTTGTGTGAACTTGTTTTCTAAGTGTTACTTAGCTATTTTAGCATGTTATATTGTGTGGACTTGAGTGGAGAAGAAATAGGATTTTTATTAATAGCATATGTTTATTCTCTAGTTATTACTTGCATAGAAATTTTGAGTGTTTAATTTGTGTGCAAGCATTTGGATTATTGTGTTGATAGATTGTAATCAGTACCATGTTGATACTTATATTTTTTTAGTATCACCTCTGCTAGCTTGCATTTGATTTGGTAGAAAAGCATGAGTAGCTTTGTCATGACTATAAAAATGTTCTGGAAAAATTCCCTCATGTGAGGAATTTTTGACATAAGTTTTTGTGGTTGTGTAGCCACATATTTTTGTATTGTGTTCATAGGACCAGTAGCATTTTGATGATGTTATTATGAATACTTGATCCCTAAAGTTTTCACTTGTGTGGAAATAATAGCATGAGTAGCATTGCCTTGCTTATTTAAGCACCCTATTATTTTCTTCTAGTATTGTTATTGCACTAGGTGCTAGTTTAGGTTTTTGCTAATTTTTGTCAAGTATGACCAGAGGCTTTGTGACCTCTTAATGCCTTGTTATGCTAGTGGAACACCCACTGGTTTCATTGCATTTTTGGTGGAAACATTATTTCCCCAAACTAGATGTATTTCTTTTATATAGTTTCATAACTAGTGAGTGCCTAGTAGTTTTGCTTTGGGAATTTTTGTGCTAAACAGAAATGGGTATGCTTCTGTTTGTAAGTGGTTATAATAATGTGTGGCTTGCTAGGAAAAATCCATCTTTGGGTTGTTGTTTGATTCCCCTAGTAATGCCCTTTTTATTACCACTAGTATGTAGGAGTTGCCCTGAAAATGGATGACTTGTTTTATCAAATGGGATATTTTTGTTATACAAAGTATATATGTTTTTCACTACTGTTTTTATGACATGAACCCTCTGGTTGTATTTCAATTACTTGATTGAAATGCATCCATTGATTCTTCTTGTTTAAGTAGTACTAGTTTCCTTAGCAGTTTTTGTGTTGAATTATTTTTCCTGCCAACTTGTGTTTGGTAGATATTTGTGTATCCTTGAATGAGGACATGTTTTCATTTCCCATAATGATAACATGGTTCCTTGTTTGCATTTTAGTACTTTACATATTATGCATGCTTGCATAGCAAACTTTTAGTAGAAACATGTCTATAGGATTCCTCCTTTTTAGCCATTGTTTCTATTGTATTCTTTTGTGTTTTGTGATGAGTCTATTACTTTGTTACATTTGTGTAGGCTCACTGATTTGTAAAGGTAACTTTTGCAAATCATGTGTCTTATTTATTCTTGGTGTAAATTTAGGCATAGCAGATTGGCTACCCTTTTATTTTTGTGGTTGGGTTGACAGACCCATTGCCATGATTATTTTTGTGCATGTTTTATACACTTTTAGTAGTCTCACCCTTGTGAAACTAAGTGTATTTTGGGTTTATTAATATCTTGGTATGAGAGTGGCACACCCACTGAATCCATGATATTAAGGTTGTGAGATATGTTCCTCCAACCTTAAGCTGTCTTATTAAATGGCATTTCTGCCAAGTGTGTTTGTTTGATTGTTTGCCTCCATTAATAAATTGTGTGATTTGTTATTATTAGATTCCTTGCTATATGTATTGTTGTGTATTGTTTCTTGCCTTGATTGGTTCTGAATGTGTGTCCTTTATTCCTTTTACGACGTTAGAAAACGAAGAGGAAGGAAGTGTCGTGAAGATCTGTTTCAAGTTCCAGTCACTCCAAAACCAGGGACACAAGAGATACCAGGCAAGCCATCCTGATTGCTTGCTGATACAATACTTACCATTATCTATCATGCATGTTTTACCTCTGAAGTTTTACAAAAAACTTGATTATCAAAACTATTTTTGATGTGGAATTTACTACTATACTATATTATAGGTTACTATCATGCCAGTAGTTAAACTTGGTAATACCAAGCCCATAAGCCACCATATGGTATTTATTACCATCAAATATACTAGTCCCTAAGTGGACACCCTAAAATTGTGATTCTACAAAACAAAGGCTTTACGGAAAAACCCGGAGAAAAGGCGGATCCTTGTTCTCCGGAGGAATGTGGAAGTGGTCATTTTTGAGAAAGTGGTGTTTTCAAAAATGACACATAACCTAGTCTTCGCTGGACAACCTTTATCGTACTGCCACTTTACCCCAATATGGGTAGGGGCTTGATTAAAAACTTGTTATGGTTAGTATGTGAGCTATCTCAAGTGCTATAGAGGATTGGATCCTCCGAACCGAAGTGTCGCTAGGAGTGAGCAGACGGGACATCTAAAGTGTGGGATTAATTTTCCCTCCGGATGCAGCAGTTGGGTCTCCTGTTTGGGCGGTGTGGGACACGGCTTGCCAGGGAGGGGTAACCCCAATTGAAGAGATAGTCATGTTCTAGCTTGTACATAGTGGATAGTCAAGATCAGTTATCTGATGTTCTCATAGGTTGAGGACAGTCCATGGGTGTTTCATGGCGGATTCTGGATCTGGTGGAAGTGTGTACACCTCTGCAGAGTAAAAACTATTTCGAGATAGCCGCGTCCTCGGATATGGACGGTTGAATGGCCATGTAGCTAGCATTGTGTCAATGTTTTCAAAAAGGAAGTTTTTGAAAGGGAATTTTTGGAAAGGATGTATTGAACTTGGGAAGTTCGGAAAGGAATGGAAACTTATACCGTGGAGGTATCGTGGATGATGAAAAGCCAGATGATGTTATACAAAACAAAATGTTTTGCAAAGAAAACCTTTTCTACTCTAAGCAAGAATTTCTGGAAACTGATTCCAAGAAGTTTTGCAAAGAGAAAATATTCTTTAACAAAGTTTTACAAAAACTCTTGTACATGGGATATCTACAAGAGAAATAAAACTATATTATTTTCTTCTGAAGTATCTTCTCCAACGAAGTACAGATTAACTGACTGCAACGTGGTGTCATCATATATGAACACCATTGATAGTGAACCATATTTATAGCCTACCTATTCCACCATATAAGCATATTTGCATGTTGGTAAGTGACATGATGGATGTCTTGCTGAGTACATTCAAATGTACTCATTATGGTTTCGCCCCTGGTATCTACTTATCAGATTTGGAGAAGGAGTCTCCGAAGGAGATCTATGAAGAGAAGTACGGAGTTGACGGCTTTGCGAACTAGGATCGTCTCCGGGTCAGCAGCCTGTAGGTTAAGGCGTGACTTGGGCTCAACTACGTTGTGTTTTGATTGTCTTCCGCTGTGTTTGTTAAGTAGCCTGCCCTTTGTGGCAGCTGTGCTAGACTTGATCGTGTGATCATTTTTGTAATACCTTTATGTATTCGTGTAATGGATGATGTATATCTGTGTGCCAACTGTGTATGTTGTTCACGACTGATCTTTCTGGGATCGTGAATGTATGCATACGTAGGGTTTCAGACTGCCGGTTTGGGGTCCTTACAGAGTTGGTATCAGAGCCATCCTGACCTTAGGAGACCTTAGTTAGCATGGACGTCAGATAGGAAAGAAAAGTATTTTTGAGTAAAAATCTATTTACTATCTAAATTATTTTTATCTAAGGGAATTTTAGTATATTTTCCCTCCTTATTATCTTTTCAAAAGATTCTAAATGCATATAAAGGGCGTCCTTGAACAGTGGTTCGAAGGGCGGGCCTTACAGAGTTAGTATCTCTCTCGGTTAAGAGTTTATTTCTTACCTATTTGCCACTGCCCCGCTCTGTTTTTGAAACATCTCTCATCTTTGAAGTTTTCTGTTCAGAAAATAGTTGGGGTTTCAAAAACAGATTGTTGCATAAAGTTTTATCAAAACTTTACTCCTATTATCTTGTTTTCATACAAAAACTTGTATACTTGCCGATGTCCCGAGAGACCAAAATAATTGCCTAGCTCTATAGTAATGTTGGTCAGAAGTAGATATAGTTCTTCAGCCATTTCTAGGATTTTTGGATTAGTCTAGTTTGGAGTAATTTAGCGATAACTCCATGAGTCGCCTTCCCCGACGTAGCTCCAATGGAGCCTTGCTTGTGTGTTTTGGCTTGCTTATGTGTGTCCGTAGGACTTTGTGCTATTGTGTGGTTTAGATTTTGGTTCATCTAGGCTTCTATATGTCTGTGGGGTGCTAAAAATTTGCAGATTTGTGCTTGCCCCGCTCTTGTTTTTGAATCGCCTCGTGTTAGATTTTTGCAAGCAAAAATGTTGGTAGAGTATTCAAAAACAAGAATTTGTTGCTTAGACTTATACTTGTTTTCGCTTCATAATGCGACCCGTCGTGAACCACCACCATTCCCCCACAATTAATGAAAGCACCGTTGGACCTAAATAAAGGACCATCAAGCCACACGAGCTGATAGCGTTGCTACCATTGATGCACTCCAACAAATAAAGCTCCAACAACGACAACCTTTAAAGAAGAAAAGGCGTGAAGAAAACCAACCAATACTGACCAAAACCCCTGTGTTTTGTCTATTTGCAAAAGACTCTTTTTACCATGTTGGCTGAATGTCGTACCTTTTTTATGTCCCCTTTTAAAAGACCAAACCAGAGAAATCACCTTTTAAAAGTTATATACCTCCCTCCTCTGGAGAAAGGTGCGAAAGATTTTTTCACATGCCATGATGCGCAACCCCCTCAAAAGCCAATCAAAAGAGCACAATTCAATATTCGACGTACGATGACGCTAGTCGTATCTTGTCGGACAAACATAAATAAATAGAAAGCTAACAAGACTAACATGCTTTGCCTAATCTTAGGTTGACACCTAACCAGAGCATGCAAACTACTGACAACTCTTTCTAAACCAAGAAATTAAGTGACTTACGACACCTTTTAATCTAGTTGGTAAAAAGGAGAAGTCATGAGAAAATAAAATGATGACCATTCGTTTACTAGTCAATAGGATATCTTGTGTATCTACTTTGGAAACCAAATATTGGTAGACATTGTAGGTACTATGATATTCGTGGTTTAGAAATTAAGTGAACGATGGAATAGTTATAATAGATCTAGGAAACAACAGTTTTCCTGTTTTTGTTTCTTTGTGTGCTCTTGATTGAAATGAATTTGTGTTTTATTCAATCTTGCTTCCTAACTTATATGGAGTTGTTAGGACTTGTTATTATATTGTTTTATTACAATAAATCTACCCTATAAAGTGTGTGCATGATTGGAAACTCGAATGAAAATGAAATAGCATTTGTTACCTTCTAGTTTATTATTTGGAGGTAATTGTGAGAGCTAGATCTGTGTATACTTTCTTAGTAGATTTTGTGCTATGTGTTCTTTGAGTCAAGTAACATTTAGGTACTGTTATTTTGATGCTTGTACCTATGTTAGCTTGCATGTCTTTTAATAATAAAGCATGTGTAAGAATTGCTATCAGTATGCACTAGTATTGCTTCACTAGATTAAATAGCCTTATATTTTTATCTTGTAAGCAAAGTTTTTCATGAGTAACCAGAGGCTTAGTACCTATTTTTTACTTGGTATTAGTAGGCCATAGCCCTGGTCCCATTGTATTTTGGCTTGAGGATGAAAATCCCCAACCATACACATGTGTGAAAATAGCATGTTTCACTATGTGATTGATTTCTATTTTCCACCATGGAAAATATAGTTGTTTCTTTTCACTTATGCAAGTGAGAAGTTTATTTCTTATTAGTAAATACTAATATGCTTAGGTGTGATCCTTTTGTTAGCATAATATTCCTTAGGGGTATCATGTTAAGAAATGTTTCACTATCGTGTGCTGAAATTAAATTGTTCGCAAATAAAATAAATTCCTCTTGATTGGTAGATTGTTTGTGAATAATTTTAAATTGAGTGTATGGATTTTTGAAAAGGTTTAGATAACTTTTCATTAATTGCATAGCTACTGGTTGTGTGAATTATACCTTGCTTATTTGCTAGCAATTGTTTAAGAAAAACATAAATTGCTAGAAGAAATTTCTGCATGTTTAATAGTTGTATCATGGAAATTGTTTTGATGTTTGTGCTTACTAACATGAGTAAGTTTTGTGTACTGTTATTAGGTACACTTATATTCATGACTTGCTTGTTTAAGTTTACATCATAATAGCGTTGTTTGCTTCTCTAGCGCGAAAACTAGTTTCACCACTAGAAAATGGTGATTCTTGCTCTAGTATTACCCTCTTTTTATTTTATGGGTATATGTGTTGATATAGCAGGTTTAGGAAGTTATTACTTCTTTTATCATGCCATGAATTATTTAGTTACATGTTATATGGTTATAGGATATGATTATCTCTTATAGCATGCTGGTGTAGATTTTTTTTATACTAGTGTGTTATTTGTGCAGTCCTATTTTTTTTTATGCCTCTGAAATAGGAGTATTATCTTGTGTGAAGATGATGTTTTGGAGCATATTTATGATTGAATTCATTTGTTTTTAGCTACTGGTTGTTTGCTAATTGTTCATGATTGATGGGTTCCAAAACCTCTAATAAACAATAACCTGGTGAATAAATAGTCTATTCATCTGGGTGTTGTTTGCTTGCTTATTGGATTTTGTTTAAATGTTTTTACCTTAGCATGAGTTTATACTTGTGTTATGATTGTGCTTAAGAGTATCTTAGGAAAACTAAAAACATCCAACTAAAATCATGAACACATTAAGTGATAGTTGCTTGTGGTGAGTAAATAACCACTGCCATGGGTAGTTGTTCTGTCTGTTTGTTTTACCTTAGCAACCTAACCTTTTTGCACCCACAAGCTATACTTTTAGCTTATTATATACCTTATTATGAGAGTGGTACACCACTCCATATGTGTTATGTAAGATGTGGGATGTAGCTAGGAACTCTTGTAAAAAAAATTGACGGTACGTTTCCAGGTGGTTCTGCACTAAAAGGAACTAGTTGGCAGTAGTGATGTTATCAGAAAATTTTAAAATTTGGTGGTTGAGTAAAGTGATAGCTAGAGAAAATTTTAAAGTAAATTTGCTAATTAAGGGATATACCCCACCTCCCAAGAAAAATCAAAGGGGGAAAGCACCTGCACTACCAACACTAACATTGTGTTTGTTGGCCCTCCCTTAGTCCTCGCTTGTGAATCTCGGGGACGAGATTCTTTTTAAGGGGGGAAGACCCTGTCACATCCCAATTTTGGAATACCTGTTAACACAATTGTTTTGCTAATTGATTGACAATTAAACTTTGTTGGTGACAATTAAACTTTGATTATATTTGTTTCAGTGCAACTAAACAAACTAATTATAAAAACTTACATGGCTAAGAAATTGAAAACAAAATATTCAACATATTGTTCCAATGACCTTGACAATATTTTATAAAGTAAATATTGATCAAAGAGTTTTCCAAAACCATCTTATGAAACTCATACATGTTGGATATTATTCCAAGACCTAAATTAAGAAAGAGGAAACACTTAATAAAATTTCCCTAAAAGATTATCAGAAAAAGAGGCATTCTTAAATGCTTCACCAAAATATTATCAAATGTTTTTCCAACCTTGCAAGATTAAAAACAAAGGTATTGGAGAGCATTGACTTGCTATCTCTAGTCACATAAATATTTTGGCAAAGCATTGTTAAAGAAAAGCCAAATGCCTTATGAAATAGAAATTCCAATATTTCTAGAAACAGAAAACTAAAACAAGTTACTATTGGAAACTTTATTGAAATGGTCTGAAATTAATACCATTGCTTCCTTATATCAAATAAGGAACACACACAAGAGGAGACCAAAAATTGAATCCATTAAAGCCCTGAAAACATGAGTTTTCTCCACAGCAACAATTGGGATTTTGAAAAGTTTGTTCTACAAACTTTTTCCAGATGCCATGAAATAAATACCACATGCTCTATATCATAAATGAGGATGAAAACCAAAAGGGCACAAGTTTTTGAATAATTTAAGTTGCCAAAAATCCCTGTTTTCTTGACAGCACCTTTTTGAAATTTGAACATGTTTGTTCTATGAAGTAACTCAAAATGACTTGAATTTTCTACCACAGAAGGAACACATCAAATAAGGAATGTGTGCCAAAAATTATCATTTTTGGAAGCTCCTAAGTAGGTTAATAAATTCAATGTCCATTTATGTAAGAATTCCAATTTGAATAACTTTGAATTATCAAGTTTATCTAATTGAGCCAATTTTCACATATGTTGTACATCTCAACTAATAAGAATTTTGGGCAAGAGGAATTAAATTTTAGACTTTGTTTGCTTGGTGAAAACAACCTTTTTCAGAGAAGAGAAGGACCTAGTTGTAAATACTCAGGGACCTAAATGAAATCTGAGTCATCTCCTACCTCTAGCCATGCTGTAGCAAACAGAAGACCTACACCATTGCTTCGAGTGGAAGGAATTCGGGAGGATAAAGGGGCCCCCCCATGTGCCTTGTCTCCCCCAGGCCCCCCTCTATCTCCCCCCCCCCCCTCGAGCTCTCTCCCTCTGTACAAATAGAGCCCAAACCGAACCCTAGCTTTTTCGGCCGCCGTCGATTCGGCCGATAGAGGGCTTGCCGCCGGCAGCCATGGTCCCCATCGCCTCCACCTAGTCGAGTAGGCCCCGTGTGCGAGAGGAATCGAGGCGGGATGGCGCCAGGAGCCCGCGCCGTCCAATTTCGCCTTCGGGGCCGGCGAGCTCCGGCGAGCCATCCGCGCCGCCTCGAACCTTCTCCGCCCTAGCCGTGCGTCTCCGAGTGTTCACGGTGAGCAAGGGAACCCCCGCCGTCGCTTTTCCCTCTCCCTCTTGCTCTCTAACGTGGCCGCGCCGTCCTCGGGTCCGGCCGCCGCCGCATTGCCGTCGCCGCTGCTTTCCGGCCGCTTCGGGAAGCGAGGAAGTGCCTAGGTGGTTACCCGCAACGAGTACTTCGCGTAGAGGTTTAGAAATCGAAAAATGACGCTCAGAATCGCTCGATTGCAGCTCGCCGGGAGACTTCCCGCCGGCGGGATGACATCACGGTGACGCGGCGACGACGTCAGCAGCCCCTTTGACCCGCGCGCGTGGATGCAGTCAAACTGGCTGGTGGGGGCCGCGTGATGCCCGCGTGGCTGCCGCGTGGACCTCTGGCCCGCCAGTCAGCGTCTGTGGCTAGATTTAACCGCGGTATCTTTAGATTTGGCCGGCCCAAGCAGCAGATCTGGCCCAACAATGTTCTTTTTCCAATTTTATTTCTACAGATTGTTGCATGATTGCTTTTGGCCTTAAAAACTAAGCTAAAGGATGAATTTGACCAAACTAAAATTCACAGTGGTACCTCAACTAAATCTAAACCACCTCCAACTTGTAGATCTACATTTTGATGTATATTTTAAGAATTAAAAATGATTTGGTAACAGGTACCAGAAACACCAAAATGAGCACCATTTTTATTTTACAACTCAGAATGAAGTGAGGCAAATTGCATTGGAAATCCCTTGAAATTTCCTAACAGGAGCATTTAACCTCGTTTCCAAATTCATTGTATTTTTGAAATGGCATGCAATTTGGTAAAACACCAGTAAGCACTTTGGTGATTTTTATAAAATTATTAAAAATGATTTTTGATGCAAACTCAACTGGATGGTCTTGTATATGTTTAGTACTATCCAAACCTAGAAGGGTTTAATTTTTAGAGCATCCTAGAAAATTTGGTGGACAGATCTTTGTTTTGCATATTTCTGCCATTTTGGCATTTTAAGTAATTAAATTGTGTGAGCATATTTTTGTGTTGCAATATTGTTTTCTAGCATGTATAAGTTGTGTGAACTTGTTTTCTAAGTGTTACTTAGCTATTTTAGCATGTTATATTGTGTGGACTTGAGTGGAGAAGAAATAGGATTTTTATTAATAGCATATGTTTATTCTCTAGTTATTACTTGCATAGAAATTTTGAGTGCTTAATTTGTGTGCAAGCATTTGGATTATTGTGTTGATAGATTGTAATCAGTACCATGTTGATACTTATATTTTTTTAGTATCACCTCTGCTAGCTTGCATTTGATTTGGTAGAAAAGCATGAGTAGCTTTGTCATGACTATAAAAATGTTCTGGAAAAATTCCCTCATGTGAGGAATTTTGACATAAGTTTTTGTGGTTGTGTAGCCACATATTTTTGTATTGTGTTCATAGGACCAGTAGCATTTTGATGATGTTATTATGAATACTTGATCCCTAAAGTTTTCACTTGTGTGGAAATAATAGCATGAGTAGCATTGCCTTGCTTATTTAAGCACCCTATTATTTTCTTCTAGTATTGTTATTGCACTAGGTGCTAGTTTAGGTTTTTGCTAATTTTTGTCAAGTATGACCAGAGGCTTTGTGACCTCTTAATGCCTTGTTATGCTAGTGGAACACCCACTGGTTTCATTGCATTTTTGGTGGAAACATTATTTCCCCAAACTAGATGTATTTCTTTTATATAGTTTCATAACTAGTGAGTGCCTAGTAGTTTTGCTTTGGGAATTTTTGTGCTAAACAGAAATGGGTATGCTTCTGTTTGTAAGTGGTTATAATAATGTGTGGCTTGCTAGGAAAAATCCATCTTTGGGTTGTTGTTTGATTCCCCTAGTAATGCCCTTTTTATTACCACTAGTATGTAGGAGTTGCCCTGAAAATGGATGACTTGTTTTATCAAATGGGATATTTTTGTTATACAAAGTATATATGTTTTTCACTACTGTTTTTATGACATGAACCCTCTGGTTGTATTTCAATTACTTGATTGAAATGCATCCATTGATTCTTCTTGTTTAAGTAGTACTAGTTTCCTTAGCAGTTTTTGTGTTGAATTATTTTTCCTGCCAACTTGTGTTTGGTAGATATTTGTGTATCCTTGAATGAGGACATGTTTTCATTTCCCATAATGATAACATGGTTCCTTGTTTGCATTTTAGTACTTTACATATTATGCATGCTTGCATAGCAAACTTTTAGTAGAAACATGTCTATAGGATTCCTCCTTTTTAGCCATTGTTTCTATTGTTCTCACTATGAGAAATTGTGTGTTTTGTGATGAGTCTATTACTTTGTTACATTTGTGTAGGCTCACTGATTTGTAAAGGTAACTTTTGCAAATCATGTGTCTTATTTATTCTTGGTGTAAATTTAGGCATAGCAGATTGGCTACCCTTTTATTTTTGTGGTTGGGTTGACAGACCCATTGCCATGATTATTTTGTGCATGTTTTACACTTTTAGTAGTCTCACCCTTGTGAAACTAAGTGTATTTTGGGTTTATTAATATCTTGGTATGAGAGTGGCACACCCACTGAATCCATGATATTAAGGTTGTGAGATATGTTCCTCCAACCTTAAGCTGTCTTATTAAATGGCATTTCTGCCAAGTGTGTTTGTTTGATTGTTTGCCTCCATTAATAAATTGTGTGATTTGTTATTATTAGATTTCCTTGCTATATGTATTGTTGTGTATTGTTTCTTGCCTTGATTGGTTCTGAATGTGTGTCCTTTATTCCTTTTACGACGTTAGAAAACGAAGAGGAAGGAAGTGTCGTGAAGATCTGTTTCAAGTTCCAGTCACTCCAAAACCAGGGACACAAGAGATACCAGGCAAGCCATCCTGATTGCTTGCTGATACAATACTTACCATTATCTATCATGCATGTTTTACCTCTGAAGTTTTACAAAAAACTTGATTATCAAAACTATTTTTGATGTGGAATTTACTACTATACTATATTATAGGTTACTATCATGCCAGTACTTAAACTTGGTAATACCAAGCCCATAAGCCACCATATGGTATTTATTACCATCAAATATACTAGTCCCTAAGTGGACACCCTAAAATTGTGATTCTACAAAACAAAGGCTTTACGGAAAAACCCGGAGAAAAGGCGGATCCTTGTTCTCCGGAGGAATGTGGAAGTGGTCATTTTTGAGAAAGTGGTGTTTTCAAAAATGACACATAACCTAGTCTTCGCTGGACAACCTTTATCGTACTGCCACTTTACCCCAATATGGGTAGGGGCTTGATTAAAAACTTGTTATGGTTAGTATGTGAGCTATCTCAAGTGCTATAGAGGATTGGATCCTCCGAACCGAAGTGTCGCTAGGAGTGAGCAGACGGGACATCTAAAGTGTGGGATTAATTTTCCCTCCGGATGCAGCAGTTGGGTCTCCTGTTTGGGCGGTGTGGGACACGGCTTGCCAGGGAGGGGTAACCCCAATTGAAGAGATAGTCATGTTCTAGCTTGTACATAGTGGATAGTCAAGATCAGTTATCTGATGTTCTCATAGGTTGAGGACAGTCCATGGGTGTTTCATGGCGGATTCTGGATCTGGTGGAAGTGTGTACACCTCTGCAGAGTAAAACTATTTCGAGATAGCCGCGTCCTCGGATATGGACGGTTGAATGGCCATGTAGCTAGCATTGTGTCAATGTTTTCAAAAAGGAAGTTTTTGAAAGGGAATTTTTGGAAAGGATGTATTGAACTTGGGAAGTTCGGAAAGGAATGGAAACTTATACCGTGGAGGCGTCTCCGAGGTGCACGAGATGCTGTACGAGACGGCGCAGCACCTCACCCGCGGCGGCGAGACGGGCATCTTCACCCCAATGCACATGGTGCTGCTCCGCAAGCCGGAGCCCTCCGCAGCCGCCGAATAGACAGACAGCAGCATGACATGCGCAACAATGCAGCAGCGATTCCTAGCTCTTGCCACCGGTAGCTAGGAGCAGAATCAGACATGGAAATGCAGCTCTTGGTTTTGATCTTAGTTCGGCTTTGGTGTTCTTAGACATTCTTCTTGTTCTTAGATTGGTTAATTGTTTCCTGGGGACTCGGTCAGTAGGCTAGATCAGCCAAAATTCCCCCTTTTTTACCCTCGTTTAATATGTGGATGAATCGAACTGTTTATTACTGTATCTGTGCTATGTGCGATGAAGCAAAACATTGGATTGGAGAGCTCGTCTGCTCGCTTTGCTGCGAGTGCGTTGTGTTTTACTGCAGGGACTCTAACCCGCCGATGTGGTGTCTCGGCACGGCCAAGATCGGATCGGCGGTCCTGTTACTCATTACTACTATAGTAGTACTATATTTGTCTGTGCAGGAGGAATCTGGAATCTGGATGGCTCTGAGATCTGTTTCAGATCCAAACCGGTAAGGCATACTCCCATCTGAATCTCGTGAAAGCGAGATACTTCCTGCGAAGCATTGATCCAACATTCAAAGCTCAATTCACTCCAATTCACTCGATGTTTCCCATCGACTGCACCATCTCCAATCCGGTCCCAGAAACCCTCCCCTCGCCGGAACAAAAACATCCACCCAACCGCCACCAAAAACTGCCCAAACGGCTGGGTTGTTCGACAATTCCCAAATTCAGTCTGCCGGAAGTGTCCGCCACACATTGACAGCGCGACCCTACTACGGAGACTGACCGATGCCTCCGTATTCATGACGCGTTGACCGGCTCTTCGTTCGAGGAGGTTCGTTATGGCTATATACCTAGGCTCGTTTGATAATGCCTATATGAATATTGCAAGGAAATTTGTGTTGTCATAATTATATTGCTCCAATTCTATCAACTCCAACAATTGGAACAAGCGCCGGGTAGACGCGCGGAGATGCATTTTGAGTACTGGTACTGGGCAAACTCTAGGGGAATAATCTCTTTCTTATTTATTTTCTTATTTATTTCCCACGACGACTAGGAACGGGCAAATCAAGAATTTCACTTCGAATTCCGAACATCTTGCTGCTCATGGTGTTTCACGATCAGTATTGGAAATGAACGGAGAAGTGGTGGAACGTGCGGAACCACATATTGGATCACTCCAGTGCGGCACGAAGCCGCTGACGCTGAGTAGGCTCCTATGCCGCTAGCACGGTGGAGGTTCGGTAGTGCGTTATGATCATCGGGCAAAGGGACGGTTGAGCAACTCAAGCGAACCGCCCTACCCGACTTTGGATAAAGATAGAAGGGAGAAGGTTGTGAAGGTGGCCTCGTTATCCACACATCTGGTCGGAGGACCGACCTGGGTTTTCACGAGCGTAGGCGGGTCCTGGAGTGCCCGTCAAGGGCGCTAGCGCATACCCCGGGGTGATCATCACCACCTGCACCTCACATCTCGGCACAGTGGAACGTGTAACCCGCCTGTTGTCCAAGTCAACCACTGAATTTCCTGTAATTCATAGCGTCTAACAGAACGTAGTAGCAAGGGACAACCCACCCATACAGACAGCCTGCGGGTGGATGGCACTACTGGCAAAGACCGTCTGGCGAAAACGCCGCAGACGCGAAGCGTGGTGGGCCTGCGCCGGGGGAGCATAGGGAGGAAAGAGAGCCCGAACGGTGGAAGAGCCAGGGGAAGCCGGGTCATTTGACGGAAATGGAAGGCGGCTCATTCATTCTTGAAAAAAGATGTAACACCTGGGGTGTTACCCTGAGTAGAAAGTTGTTTGTTTTCTTTTGCTTGCATCTCATGCACCATAAGCATTGCATCATGTTTTCAAAACAACTGAAAAATCCAAACCAAATTAAACTTTCAAACATTGTTCAAAAATTTCCAATTAAAAAAAGTTGCCAACTAAACAACTCAATTGTTTCCAATAGTTTTGAAGTTGAAATTATTCAAATTGCTTGTCAAATAAAACCTCCCTTTAATCAACACCCCAAATGACAAATTCCAATTCACTTCAAATCATTCATAACTGGCATGTTCCAATTGTGGTTTAAGAATTAAAATATTGCAAACATTTAAAGTCAATAAGTTTCATAATTGTTTGGGCTTATTGAATAAACTTGTTTACATTAAAAACTCAAATCTATATGAAAACCCTATTTAAATTTCAACTAGCAATTTCAAACTATTTGGCATTTTCAAATTGTTGAAAATAAGTAACATACCTTGTTATTGCTGTTTTGTTAATCAATAAAAAATATTTCATAAAATATAAAACCCCAAAAATCTCTTTCTTCTCTCTCTCTCTCTCTCTCTCTCTCTCTCTCTCTCTCTCTCTCTCTCTCTCTTTTCAACAAAAAAAAAGACAGAACAAAAGAATAAAAAGAAAAAAAAAACCAAAAGGAGTGGGGGAGGCAGGCCAGCCCACAAGGGGCAGCCCACCTACCACCCCTCTTTTTGGCCCGTACCCCTTCAAGGAGCTTCTTCCTCCTACGTCATCTGTACGAACCCCCCCAACCACCGTAAGATCATCTCCTTCCCCCTCCGATGTGCAGCCGTACAGGCTCAACCCCCCATAAAACAACCCCACCCCCCTCCCTGGCTGCCCTAGACTCTCTCCCATCTCCCTCCGCCGCCACCTTCCTTCTCCTTCCTCTCTCCCCACTTCTCTGAATTTCTTTTCTGCACCACCACGACCACCGGAGCACCTCGCCGCCGCTCCGACGCCGTGAACCCTCCCGCACCACGATGAGCGGTGGAAAAGAACCACCCGGACTCCCTCGTCCTCCTCGACCTTAAGCACCACCCGGAGGGGCAACAGGACGTCCATGGCTTCCTCGTCTTCAGTTCGGACGCCGACGAGCTTCTTCGATTTCTCGCCGCCGCGGACGACAACGAGCACGAACGACTACCTCGGCGTCCTCCCGGTGAGCCCCCGTTTCCATTCCCTGCTTTTCCCGCGTTTTTCGTGTCCGTTTGCAACCCCTCCCTGTCGGAGCTCCACCCTGTCCGCCATGGATGCGAGCAGCGTTTCTCGCTGCTCACGCACGGGAGCCGACGCACACGAGCAGGTCCACACCCGCACGCCACGTCCTCCATGCTCGGCTTCCTTGCACGCAACTCGCCCCACGCACACAGCAGTCCCACGCCCAGCAGCACCCCGGAGATCCCACACGCGCGCTGGAGTCGATCGTCACCGGCCTCCGATCGTCTGTCTGTTACCGATCTGCAGTTTGCGTGCAAAAATTCAGTTAACCGCGCCCTAGAACCTCAAAAGGGGCCGAAGCCTCGACCTAACACCAACCGCAGCTTAGCCCAGTGGTTCCTCTCCGTCCGCGTGCAGCCGCAGGGAGCGGGATCGAATCCCACCCGAGGCATTTGCCTCCACGTTTTTTCGATTTTTGCTACTGTGGCATGCCAAGTTCAGTTAACACTGTTATATCTCCTCTAGTAGAGTAGCCTGTTGTTTCTGTCACAAATACAAAGCTATTCCGGTGGTTTACACCCCATTCTGCTAACTTGGAGGCCCAAGTTCAAATCCCACGGGCAGCATTCTATTTTGCCATTTTTTTCCATAAAATGTTACTATTTTTGTAAATGCTATAACTTTGTCATGTTAACTCCAAATATCACAAAATTTATGTCTAGAATTATCAGAAAAATGTAAGGAACATGAATTTTCCATCCATGCTCATGATTGCACTTTGTTTCCTGCACCCCTAGTTGTTTTATGCATGTTCACTAATTATCAACATATGGAATGTGTTGGGGCACCTTAATTCAATTGTTTGCCCTATTCCATTTAACCTTGTTCCACCCACCTACCTGTTGTTTCCCATGCTAATCAACATTTAAATTGATGGTTACCTAAACAACTTGAACCAATTCCTATTTATCCGGACTCCGGTTCCGATTAAATTGCTTAAGTTGTTTCCCCTGTTGCATCTTGCCATGCCATGCATATAAAATAGGATCATGCTGGATCTTTTGCCGTAGTAGTAATTGTTGCATCCGGTGTTTGTTCGAGGTTCGTTGCTTCTTCGCGGATAGGACGTTGAGATGATGTGAGCAACGACAAGTTCTGCTACCTCTACTTGCTGGATCTCAGGCAAGTATACTCAGTTGCTGCCAAATGGCTGCCTTTCATCACTTGTTACCGATTCTTTCCGTTGTTCTTATTCTAGCCTGTTGATTCGATGCTTGAGTCTCGATCCTATTATATGTTTACCTTGCAGCCATGATATAGCCTTCCTTCCACTTCCTATTAACTGTTGTTTGTTTACCCTGTTGGCCCTCGTGTCGTAGTTGCATGCTTAGTGTTGTTTGCGCTCAAGTCTTGTTGTCCGTCTTATCACCTGTTTAGTTTGATAGTTGGGTTTCAATTCAATCAACAACATGTTACTGTTTTGGGTAATAATAACTTGATGATAAGGCACCGGCAGGAGGCCCGGGTTAGGGTTTTGAAGCCTGCTAGTGTCGAACTTAATTAGGAAAAGAGTCTTGTCTACTGATCCATGATGAGCGTGCTCACCGCATCCGGGAGGTAGTATGGGACCCCCCTCGACTTAGACCTGATCTGCAGCTTGTCCGAAGAGCCACACTTAGTTCGGGTGTTCCATTTGCTCCTTTGCATAATGGGTGGATCCCCCATGGTTACTGATGATGATGATGATGCATATAGGGCGAGGCCTGTAGTGCCGGGGTGTTGTGTCCTGCGGGAGTTTTGCACACCTGCGCTGAGTATTCGGCTGCGTGGCTGGGACCTTATAGCCCCGTGGCTCCTAGGATGGGTTGTAGAGATGGTTTGGGTCGTGTCGAGCCAACCTGAGTTTTAGTTGGTGGCTTGAGTGTGTACGGGTACTGGAGCACACCCTGCAGGGATGAATCTTCTCGAGAAGCCGTGTTGTCCGCGGTTATGTGACGACTTGGTGAAAGTACTGGCTAACAAGTACTCAGACAACTTACACCTAATTGATAATAATTTGACTAGTAATAGGCATATTGTCACAATAACCTGATGTCACCCTAATCAACAGTGTGAGTTATCCTTGGGTTGCTTCCTTAGTAGGGGGTAACATTGGATGGGTTTGTTTAGTGGTTAGCTGTAGTTGGTTGCGATACGCTATCTTATCTTCTTTCTGTTAGCCGGAAGTTGTAGTGTGTTTCTGTAGTTGGGTAGTGCAGCCCGCTGCCGCTTCTTTGCAATAACCCCTTCCTTCCGTTGAACCCAAAGTATTTGTATCTTGTGATGACTGGTTACGCCGGTATCTTGTGAGTATGGTTTATCCACTTGCCAGTACTTAACCGTACTGACCCACGAATCCTTTTTCGTGGCTGCATATTCAACATTGCAGTCAACAGGTTTGAAGTCTGACGACGTTAGCTTGGGAATCCCTCCGGCTTGGCCTGGGCAGGGATTGGACGCCATCGGTTATCTTCAGGACTCTTAGTCCAATTTGGATCTTGTCCGTAGTCGGACACTATGTTGTTTCTTCCGCTGTTATTTGGATCTTTGTATTGTATCAGTTGTACCCTTGACTCGTTTGAGTCCTCTTGTATATATCTTTTCTGTTGTTGTTGCGGAATATTCGTGAACTGTTGTAATGTTATCAGACATGGCAACCTGGAATCGGTTATTATGTGGATTTTTGGCGGGAATGCTGAAATCTGCATAGTGCCCGATCTCGGGGCGTCACAAAAGAGGGGGGGGGGAGCGAGCCAATGTATCAATGAATAGATACAGTCAACGGTAGACAGACAGCGCTGCCTACACGCGAATTAGCTTCGGAGGTCGAGCAGTCTCAATTTCACTACATGATTTGCGAATGAATGCTGGGCTGGGACACCTCAAATGGCGTGAGCCGCATGCGGGGAGACCCGCACGTACGGTTTTCAGGGGGATCCGGCCGACGCCCACCCGACTAGAGGGACTGAGAAACGACGTAGGTTCCAATTCTATCTAATTACGCCTAGAGCTTGTCAAGTTGAGCCTATAACTCCCGATCGTGTAACTCCACTTTGGAAGCGTTTGTTCCAACTTGAATGCCATGACAATCAATATGAAAAAGAAGTCGTAACTTCAGACAAGTAGAATCCGGGCTTGAAGAGAAGGGAAATCGGAATTCCAGTCAGAAAAAAAGTACATAGTGGAAATAAATGCAACAAGAAATGCATAAATAAATCTATCAAGTGCACTAGCCGGGCGATAAAGCGAAAGAACCAAGCATTGGAGACCCAGACTTATTTTATTAAATAGTTCGTTTTCGATCTACTTGATTGCCGAAGAAAAATAAAATCCGTACTGACGTGTCAATAATGGAACCCGGCTCCTCTTGGGGTGGTGTATGTAAAAAAAATCTATCAACTCCCCTCCTCTAATTTGTTCACCCAATATGTTTGCTCGCTTATCTCGTTTATCTTTGGACAGATAACGTTTAACCCTTTGTTTTCAGCAAGGCTGGAATCTTGAAAACCTTCCTAAAACATTGGGGAAAGTTAGTTTGTGTATTTTGTGTAGGTCCATGCCACTAAACGGTGCTTTTCACCTTGTTGGAGATCTCTAAGTCCTAATGGTTCGATAACCATGATCTCAAAACCGAGTGAAAACTTCCTGCTACGGCACATCACCTTCCTCTTAGGACCCTCAATGGGTGGTGACTATTCACCGCATCAGGCTCCGGCGCCATGACGACGATGATGACGACGCCTTTGAGCTCACCAATGACAAGGAAATGCCCGCGGAAAGGTCATCATCATCCCTCCATCAGTAGTACTCCATGTAGTTTCTATTACGTCTGTATGATTTTATGGTTTGTAGCAATTTGGTATGCAAGAAATGGGGATTGTGGCCATTGAGGTGCAAATTTGGGGTCTGGACACTATCCGAAAAAAACTTGGGATGTGAATTTGGGGATCACGGTTGGAAATGCTCAAAGGCTGTGTTTTGTAGCCACTTGGTCTGGCGAGACCACCCATTGGCCATATTGTGCATGTTGTTTGGTTGGTTGTTCATGGGTAATTTTTTTGCATCAGGACATAAACGAGAACCAGATGTTTGGTTTTCTACATTCTTGCATTTTCGGATAAGGCTAATGCAAATGCTAGGTGTTTGGTTGCCTACAACAAGTCTGGTGTGGTAACCTCTTATCATGAGTTGTGACGTGAGGTTACCCGACACTCACTCATCATCGCATACAGATTCAGAACTAGGATAATAGCATACAAGCAGTTCACATCTCAAGTTCATCATATCAAAGCATATAATCATGAGTGATGCACCACGGGTTAACCAACAACGGCTCGTTATGCATCTCAAATTCATTAGCAGAGGGATTAATATATACCATCTCACAAAAAATTACAAAGCAGTCATCAGTTCTAATCAAGTCCTACATAGAGTTGCATGCTACAAAGTGCTCATGCAAATATGACATATTCCTGGACCTTCTATGTGTGTTTGTTATCTGAGCATACCCGTTATGCTGATATTTGTGCTCTCCAAGGTAGTTTAGAGCCGGATCGGTAATACTAGAGTGTCTGGATTAGGATCAAGAACATTGTCTCTCGTGCAGTTCATCGTCTGAGCATAGTTGATTATGCGCTTGTTAGTTTTGCTTCATAATGAACAAGAAGAAAAGACATAGTTGTGTGTTTGGTACATGTTATCTAACCATGGTGTGCAATCAACTTGTCTTCATCCATCATTATGGTCGTGGTCTCCTGAAACCCCATTATTCCTTCAAATTCCTTAAGCTAGAAAAGTCTAATCTACCTATCTCTCCACTTTCTCAGGTGGTTGTGAATTTGAGGAGTGGTCATTGTAATCCCAATGAAATCAAGAATGTCATTACTAACCCTATTAATGTAATGTTCCTTGAATCCTATATAAAAGCGGACCCTCCTTTCCAACTCACAAGACCTATTCAGGACGATACAAAGGAGGTGCCATTGCATTTGAGTCATTCAAGCAAAACAAAGAGCGATTGCATTCTCGTTCACCATGGCAGGCTATGCATTCTCAGATAGCACTTGTAGAGGGACTCTATTCTGAGGCACCATGCCAGGCGGTGCATTCTTAGATAGCACTTGCAGACGGACTCTCTTCTCCAGCACCATGTGAGGCATTTCATTCTCATATAGAACTTGCAGAGGGAATCTCTTCTCAGAGCACACTAAGGGAGCATACATATCAGGAGAGCTAGGCACAATGATGTCCTACAATAGGCTGACACCATAACCATGAACAAACAATGGTAATTAGAATGATATCACACACTAGACAATGATAAACATGAATCATAGTCAACTGCTGGCTAGCACACACTACACAAACAATCCTAGTTACACACCATGTAACCATTTCCTGGCTAGCACAAACTACACAAACAATCCAATCAAGCCAATTGTAAGCATGAAGGAGAATCGATCACGTAACAAGAGCATAGAGGATCCATCTAATCTAGCACAGAGCTAGTATATGCTCATAAAATAAACTTAGAAGAACAAGGTTAGAGGTTTTTACAGCCACCAGATGCAGGAGACAAATGGGGATTGAGCAAGGATCATACTTGCCTCCGACGACCTTTGCCGCCGCCGTGGTTGCCATCGGAGTCGGTGAAAAAGGTTTCGCCATCAGGATGGTTCTGTAAAGGGAGAAATGGTGGTTTTGGATTTGGGCGATTAGCTTGGTGGCTCAAAATAGAGTTGAAAATTAGACTAGCGATGGCCAAATTTCTCCCGTCGCAATTTGAGCTCGCGCCATCTTTGGTGCCTACAACAGCTCGCACTCGACGTTTCTCGATGCCGCGCACCTGAAGCCCGACTCCACATAAACTACTTATTTGGCCATCCCCAGCGGGGCTGGCTCAGAGTTGCTTTGATGAACGTGTTGTCCTGGCCCTAGAGCTAAAGGAGGTATCCAAACACCGGACTTTTGCATATGGCGGGCCTGATATGCAGGTGCGCTCGCTACCAAACCCTCCCTAAATGATATGTTCCTACGCGCAAGTGCAGGAGTTAACATGAAGTGTATTGTCGCCACATTTGATGATCTACTATATATCCTATATGACTTGGCCCGATCATATACATTCTTCATGAACTATACTATGAGTTTATGTTTGAGTCCCGCTAAAAGAACATACCGAAAATGCGGATGTGTTGAAATCGACTAGGAGTAATAGCCAGCGAGTCTCTAATTGACGTAAAATCCTCCAAAGCCCAAATATTGAAAATACAAGTTCGCGTTGTAAAATATTCATTTTCTTGCTCATGATGGCATGATGTGTATTAGGCCGGATAATCCTATAGGTTGATAAGGCCCAAATAAATGTGTAAACATTACTTAGCCATACATTCTTGTCCTCTCTTCCGATATCACACCAAAATCGATGACTAGGAGTTATCCAGAAAGCGCTCCAATTTTTGGGGGGTGAATTCCATGTTTTATCGCCTTTTGTTACTTTAATAAAATGTACACCTTATTTGATTTTGTCTACATTTTACCCAAACTTATGATGGACCATATAATTTTACTCTCTTTACCCATTTACCCCGATTTTGACATCATGGCCCAACTAGTTTGCCTTGATGCTTCCTTATCCATCAAGGAGAGCGCCAAGGTGGGGTGGGGGGCACCCTTTGGTTTACGCCTTGCCAGACTCTTTGTGTGTGCCTACCCACCCATATGGGGAGCAACAGCTACTACATAACTTTACCCGCCGCCAAAGAAGTTTACCCTTCCATTGAAGCGAGGATGCCACTACTCTCACTGTTGCACTAATTAAATTTCTAACTCTAATTCCGCCCAATGAGATATAAGAGAGATAAGCTGGAAATCGGTGCCGACTTAGTGCCGGTGAGAGTCAGCTAGGGCTAGTCTCCGAGTCATTTTCCCAATCCTCATCTTTCTCGGAGTTTACAATGGGGGGGGACACCTAAAACTACAGTATGCCTAGGAACTGGGAGTAGAATTACCATCCACGTTTGGGAAGTAATTAAATTGGGTAACAATTTACACACCGTCACAAGTTAAGGGTAAAATATGTCACAAAAAGGGGTAAAAAATATCATAAAAATCACAAAAAGTGGGTATTGGAATTCATTATTTTTGGATTATTTTCTAAAGCTTGATTGTCCCTAGAATTATATGGGTCTCTCTACATTGGTGGATTCGGTCTTGTTAAATTCCATTTAGCTGCCCAACCCTCGTCTTTCTCCTCTGCCTCTGGTGTGTCGCACCCGGACTTCTAGAGGATACACACAACCCGCTAAACAGTAGATAATTGGCTTACGGGGCCTACCTACACCCGCATCTCAATATGAGTAGGCCAACACGTAAACGTGTGACAACCATCCTCTACTATTCATTGTCTGTGAAACCATCCAATAGAAATCCGAATACTTCCATTGACGTACTTCATAATATACACACATGGTACGTCAACGGCACTTAAACAAGTGATATCAAAACAAATCTCTAAGACACAAAGAAATAGAAATAAGTGGCAAAAGCTCTCACTAGAGCAGAAATAGCAAATACAGTCATGCAGAGGACACATGTCCCAACAAGTCATCATTACATCACAGCGGAAGCATCCAAAGTGTCTGAGTACAGACAAGATCCAAATAGGCCTAAGAGGCCGGAAACGAAAGAACGGAGCCCATCCACGAAGTCTCGGATCCTGCCCGGGTCCGCTATCTACTCGTCAGCAGTCTCGTCATACTCCACGTAGTAGCCACCATGGGGATCCTCGGAAATGTAGTCTGCAGAACCAGCAGCCCCAAAGGGGTCAGTACGGACGAGTACTGGCAAGCAAGACGCACAATATACCAAAGTGTACCCGACAACACCAAGTACAGATGCTTTGGGTTCAACGGAAGATAGGTGATACAAAGGTGCAGCAGTGGGCTGCACTAACCAACTACAGAGACACGCTACAACATCCGGCTAAAAGAAAGGGATAAGATAGCGCATCGGAGCCAACTACCACTAACCTCAAACAAACCCATCCTGGATCTCGCCCCTTATCCAAAGAAGCAATCCGAGGATAACCCACACAGTTGGATTAATGAAGGTTCAGGTTATCGTGTCAATATGCCTATTACTAGTCAGATTATTATTAATTAGGTGTAAGTTGTCTAATCCTTGTTAGCCAGCCCTATCACCAAGTCATCCATAACCGCGGACAACACGGCTTCTCGAGAAGATTTAACCCTGCAGGGATGCGCCAATTTGGCTGTACACGTAAGAATAACCCGCCAGGCGGGGATCAAACCCACCAAGCCAGGCCACTCAACACAACCCAACTCTTCTTCGCATCAAGCCCAAAGAACCCCGTGCAATTGAGCGCACGGCTAATCAAGCCCCATGAAGAAAAGGGGACCCTCATAGCACTCTAAGAACGTGTCTCCCTAAATGCCGACTACAAAAGTTACCACCCTGGCGCCAAGGGTTCGCACCTGCATATGCATGCGGCAAATAGAAAACCCGAACTAAATGAGGCGATTTGGACGAGATGCGAATCGAATCAAAGTTGCGGGGGGCGCCCATACACGCTTCCCACATGCGGTTAGCGCTCATCATGGATCTAGAGGGCAAGAACTTTTCCTGAGTTTGACACTAGCAGGCCTCAAAACCATACCCGGCCTCCTGCCGGTGCCTTATCATCAAATTATTATTACCTCAAACATTAACAGGTTGTTGTTTAAATATCGAGCCCCCGGAACATAATAAATATGGTAAAAAAATAACGGACATCAGACTCGAGCACAAACAACCCTAAGCATGCTAGTAAGACACAGGCAACAGGCAACAGGGTTATAGGTGTGAAGGTGAGGCTATATCAGGGTTACAGGATAACATGTGATAGGATCGGAACACAAGTAACGAATCATAAGGCTAGCAGATTAGACAACGGAAAGTATCGGTATCAAGTGTGGAACGGACACAATGGTTCATGTGAGTGAATAATTGCCTGCAAACTCAGTAGCCTGGTACTGGGCTAACTCCTCTGAAGTGGAATCGTAAACCTCGTCTGTCTCAACGTCGTCGTCTATTCGAGAAGAAGCAAACAAACAACGAAGAGAGACGGACAATCAATAACATGGCATAATGCACAAACATGGGATGATGCATGACAATTTATTATATGCATCAAGATTAACTATTAGACATAAGAAACAAGTTTTAAATGGACCCATATGCAATTTGAATTGCATTTGGTAAAAGCCCATGTGCATTAATAGTGGATTTAATGAACTACAAGTAAATGTTAAGTTAAAGTGGATTACATGCATGATGAATGATGAAAACAACAAGAAAACAACTTTAGCTTCCAATTGATACCTCATTTGTCAAATTTGGAATTTTAAATAATTAATTATGAATTTTTGCAATTTAAAAGATGGAATTAAAGTATTGATTTAGTGCACCAACTTTATTTGCTCAAAACAGGAAACAAATTGCATATTTGGAATCTACAGGAGATTTTGAATGGAATACATATTTTGTTTGTTTAATTTGGATTTTTTATGCCCAAGTTATGAATTTTGCAATATTAAATAAATTAAACAAGGATTTAATTATTTCACCAATTTAAAATACTCAAAACAGGAAACAAAGTTTATATTTAGGTAGTGAATTTAATTTGGCATGGAAAAAGTATTTAAAATATTAAATTTGGATTTAGTATGTGAAAGTTATTCAATTTTGAAAGTGTGGTACTTTTCTGTAATTATTTAAAGGATGCAGGGGCTAGTTCGTGAAGGAAATAAAATTCCAGGGGGTTCTACGCAAGAACGACGGCCAGATCTGGATCTGACCGCGGCTCCTGCTATCTCGGGTCACCGACGACCGGGCCCCGTGCACAACGTGGCGCCAGCGAGGCGCGGGGACGGCTGACAAGGACTCCACCGTCGCTGACGGGTGGGGTCATGCGCGCGCAGAAGAAATCGAAAAAAAGGCGGAGCGCTGTGCTCCGCGGGGGATTTGAACCCCGCACGCGCCGTACGCGCGGAAGGGCTCACGCCACTGGGCTGGGCTGGATCTTGTGATAGACTAGGGACGCGCATACTTTTTGAGGTGAGCACTGCGCGGAAAAACTGAAACTGAAAAGTTCAGTTACTGAACCTTGATCGGGGCGGGACGGACGGACGGAAGGCGCCGACGACGGGCCGCTGCTGCTAGCTGCGCGTGAGCGTGTGCGTGGGCGCCGTGTGGGGGCGTGGTGCAGGTGCGCGTGCGGTGTGCGACGTGCGCGTGCGACGTGCGAAGGCAAGCCCAAAGGCCACGCCTTTTGCCTCTGTAAGGGAGTTCATGGCGGCCACCACGGACACCGACAGAGGCGGAGGTGCAAACGGAAACGACAAGCGGCTTTCTTAGCGGGAATGGAACGCGGAAGCTCACCGTGGGGTGGTTGCGGTAGAGGAACGACACGACGAGGAGCAGACGCGACGAGAGGTGCGGGAGAAGGTTCGGCCGGAGAAGAACTCGGGCTCGGCGTCGTCGATATGTAGGTCCAGAGCTCCCTCCTTGGCGAGGTAGATGAAGAAGAACGCGAGGGGATTCGATTCCCGGGCCTAGCCAGGGTGGAGGAGAGCCATGGCCGCTCGGGGCTGAACGTCGACTTGGTTCTGTTTGGACAAGGTTCAGAAAGGGAAAAATATGCAGGAGGGGAACATAGAGAAGATTTGGGGGAGAAAGAAAGAGGTGGCGGCGGCGAGGAACAGTAGAGGGGAAGGGGAGAGCCTAGGGTTCGAGGTGTGGCTTCGGGGATTAAGTAGAGGGAGGAGGGAGCAGGTGGGGGAGCCCTCCCCTTTTCTCTGTCTCCGTACGAAGGAGGAAGACGACAGCGATGGGGGCTTGGGCCTGGGGTCGTAGGTGGCTGACTGGGCCTTGTTGGCCCAGTTCGGCTGCCTCCCCCTTTTTATTTTCCTTTTCTTTTTATTCCTTTTTTTGGTAGAGAATAGAAAAGAGAGGAATAGATAGAAAAGAGAGGTGAGATTTGGAATTTTATTTTGCAAATATTTTGAATGGATTAAGTAACTCAAAAGCCCAGTTGCATGATGTTTTATTTTCAAAAAAATTAAATATTTGTTGATGTTTGAATTTTAAATGAATTTGCTTGAGCTTTGCAATAATTGAATTATTTGAAAAAATTAACCAATTCACTCATTTGAAAAAATCAAGTTTATGGGAAGCAATTAAACTATTTTATTTGAAAAGTTGTAACAGACCAAGTGTGAAACACATTGATTTGAAATTATTTTGAATTTGTCATTTGAACTTTCAAATATGGTTACAAAACAAAGAATTTTTGAAATAACAAATAATATTGAATAATTCCAACCAATTAATGGATTGCTTTTTGAATTGATTTGTTTGCAAAATTTTAATTGTGATTCACAATTGGAACATGCCAAGTATGAATGAAATTGATTTGATTTTGAATTGAATTTCAAATTGAAACACATGCCACATGCAATGCTTATGATGACATGATGCATTAACATAATATTAACAAGAAGCAAAACATTCTAAGGTTGTTTTCATACTTGGGATGTTACAAAACGCCCCCCTTGAAGGAATCGCGCCCCGAGATTCCTACTGAGAAGAGGAAAGGTCCGGATACTTCTTGCGAAGATCCTCTTCGGTCTCCCACGTTGCCTCTTTATAGGAATGATGAGACCACTGCACTTTTAAGAACTTGGTGCTCTTGTTGCGATTTTTGCGCTCGGTCTCATCGAGAATGCGAATAGGGTGCTCCTCATAAGAGAGGTCTTCTTGCAGTTCAATGGAATCATGATCAACTGCACGACCTGGATCTTTGAAGCACTTCTTGAGCTGTGACACGTGAAAGACATCGTGCACCTTGGATAGCTTTTCTGGAAGTTCAAGACGATAGGCATTTTCTGCACGCCTTGAGAGAATGTTGATGGGACCAATATATCTTGGTGCAAGCTTTCCTTTGACACCAAAACGATGAGTGCCTCTGAGGGGAGTTACACGGAGATATGCTTTGTCTCCAGCTGCATAGACCATGTCCCTGTGTTTGCTGTCATAGTAGCTTTTCTGACGAGACTGAGCAATCTTCAGATTGTCACGAATGATGCGAACTTTCTCTTCGGCCTCCTTAAAAATGTCAGGGCCTAAGAGTGAACGTTCACCAGCTCCAGACCAATTGATTGGACTCCTGCATCTGCGGCCATAGAGAGCCTCGAATGGTGCCATGCCTAGACTTTCCTGGAAGCTGTTGTTGTAGGAGAATTCAGCATATGGAAGACATTCCTCCCATTTCATGCCAAAAGAGAGACCACATGCTCTAAGCATATCCTCGAGAATCTGATTGACTCTTTCGACTTGCCCTTGAGACCGAGGATGATAGGCTGTGCTGAACAGAAGCTTGGTGCCCAAAGCTTCTTGAAAGCTTTTCCAGAAATGAGAAGTGAATATGCTTCCACGGTCTGAGCTTATTTCCAATGGAATACCATGAAGAGGAACAATCTTTGCTGTGTAGAGCTCTGCTAACTGACTAGCTGAGATTGTCTCTTTGACAGGAAAGAAGTGAGCGACTTTAGTGAGTCGATCAATGACAACGAAGATTGCATCGTTGCCCCTCTTGGACTTTGGAAAACCAGTGACGAAGTCCATTTCAATCATGTCCCACTTCCATTCTGGGATTTTCAGAGGTTGGAGAAGACCGGCTGTTTTCTGATGAACTGCCTTGACACGCTGACAGACGTCGCATTCAGAAACGTATTGAGCAATTTCACGTTTCATGCTAGGCCACCAATACAGTGTCTTGAGATCCTGGTACATCTTTGTACTTCCAGGGTGTATGGAGAGAGGAGTTTCATTAGCCTCCTTGAGAATGACATTTTTGAGACTTTGAATTTGAGGAACTGCAATGCGTCCTTCGAAGAACACAGTTCCCTTGTCATCAATTGAGAAGCACTCAAATTTCTCATTGCCTGCTTTGATGTGCTCTACAATCTTCTTGATTTCAGCATCACGAAGTTGTTCAGAACGAATCTTGTCCTCGAGAGTTGGAGTGGCTGTCAAGTTTGCAAGATAGCCTTGAGGAACAAGACCAAGATTCAGTTTTTGAAATTCTTCATGAAGAGGAGGTTGGCTTTCCATGATCATGAGATTATTGCAATACGACTTGCGACTGAGAGCATCGGCCATAACATTAGCCTTGCCTGGAGTGTAAGAAATGGTAAGATCAAAGTCTTTGATCTTTTCAATCCATCTCCTTTGTCCGAGGTTTAGATCTGGTTGAGTGAAGATGTACTTCAGACTCTTATGATCGGAAAAGATTTCAGTGCGATTACCCAACAAGTATTGTCTCCATTTCTTGAGGGCAAACACAACTGCTGCGAGTTCAAGGTCATGAGTGGGATAATTGAGCTCATGTGTGTTCAACTGACGTGAAGCATAAGCCACAACTTGACGTTCTTGCATGAGAACTGCACCTAGACCTTGGAGAGAAGCATCACATAATATTTGGAAAGGTTTGGAAGGATCTGGGCCAACCAGAACTGGTGTAGAAGTGAGTTTAGTCTTCAGGAGATTGAAGCTTTCATCACATTGTGGAGACCAGACGAACTTCTTGTCCTTCTTTGTGAGGTCAGTGAGAGGTTTGGAAATCTTGGAGAAGTTTGGGACGAAGCGACGGCAATAGCTAGCCAAGCCAAGAAAACTTCTTACTTGCTTCACCGTCTTTGGAGGTTTCCAATCAACAATTGCTTTAACCTTTTCTGGATCAATGGTCATGCCCTTGGCAGAGATGACATGACCAAGATAAACGACTTCGGAAATCCAAAACTCACATTTGGAGAACTTGGCATAGAGACGATGCTCGCGAAGCTTCATGAGAGTGAGACGAAGATGTTCTTCATGCTCTTCCTCGGATTTTGAGTAGACAAGAATGTCATCAAGATACCACAACGAACTTGTCTAGGTATTCATGGAAGACAGAATTCATGATCGAGAGAAGGTAGCCGGTGCATTGGTGAGACCAAAGGACATGACGGTGAATTCATATAGACCGTAGCGAGTGGTGAAGGCTGTCTTTGGAATATCCTCTATTCTGATCTTTATTTGATGGTAACCATTCTCAAGTCCAACTTGGAGAATATAGAGGCTCTAGCGAGTTGATCAAAAAGATCATCGATGCGAGGAATTTGATACTTATTTTTGATGGTCTTCTCGTTAAGAGGACGATAGTCAACAACGAGTCTCTTTGTTTGATCCTTCTTCGCAACGAACAGAGTTGGGCATCCCCAAGCCGAGGAACTAGGTTGAATGTAACCTTTTCCATGTACATATCAATTTGTTCCTTCAACAACTTCAGCTCGGGAGTTCCTATCTTGTAGGGATGCTTAGAGATTGGGAGAAGTACCTGGTTCAAGTTCGATCACGAACTCAACAGCTCTGTCCGGAGGCATTCCTGGCAACTCTTCTGGAAAACGTCAGGGAAGTCGCAAACTACCAGAACATTTTCAAGTGAAGGTAGAGGATTTGCATTGAGGGTGTATAGCTGACTGGCACTTGATTCATGTGGAGAATAGATTATCTTGCCAGAAGGGTGGAACAGAGTTATTGACTTTTGAGCACAGTTAATTCTTGCTTTATTGGCCTTCAGCCAATCCATACCAAGAATGACATCAATGTCAGAATTTCCAAGCAACATGAGGGAAGCAAGGAATATGTGACCTTCAATTAAGATTTGATTGTCCTTACTTATCTTGGAAGTCAACATTTGAGATCCCGGGGAGTGAACAGTGATCTGATTGCTTAGTGGAACCACAATTAGGTTGTTTGTTGTGGCAAAGGTCTTTGACACAACAGAATGTGATGCTCTGGTATCAAACAACACTTTAGCTGGAATAGAGTTTACGGGAAATGTACCGAGAACGACGTCAGGAGCTTCCTCAGCTTTGTCGATCTTGACATGGTTCACCTTTGCGGTCCTCCCGACAGGCCTGTTGTTGGAGTTGAAGGCCTTAGGCGGGGGGAGCGCGCACCATTGCCTGGTTTGTTTAGGACGAGGTGGTGATGGAGGTAGCTGCCTCTGCGTGCACTTGTCGCGTAGTGTCCCGTCTGCTTGCACTTGTAGCATGTGACGACACGAGGAGGCCCTGGCCTTGGCTGCCCCATCGAAGCCCTTGGATCATGCAGCTGAGCAGGGTTGGGTGGGCGGGGAGCGAAGCCTGGAGAAGTTTGGGCGTATGGAGCCCGAGTGACAGCACCATTTGGTACCCAGATGCGGCGCTTCTGCGGAGGGGTGGTCATGTTGGAGGAGGAACCACCCTCACGCGAGTGCTTGCGAGACTCCTCGAACGCCTTGCGCCCATTTTCTTCATTAAGCGCGGTGTTAACGAGATCCTCGAAGCTGTCGGCCTTGACATTGGTGAGGGCATACTTGAGTTCCGGGTTAAAGCCTCTTCGGAACCTTGCCATCTTTTTAGCTTCAGTGGACACCTCATCTCCAGCGTATCGAGCGAGGCGATTGAACTCACTCTGATACCCGATGACGTCCAACTTGCCCTGCTTGAGAGAGCAAAACTCTTCACGCATTCTTTCCATGAGACCATGGAATGTGGTGTTTCAGGAAGGCTTCCTTGAAAACGATCCCACGTGACTGGCATGCCAGTTCTCATGGCCTGGAAGTTTTCCCACCAAGAAGCTGCCTGACCCTTCAGCAGATAGGAAGCATACTTGACCTTGTCTTCTTCAGCTACGTGTGCAATATCCAGAGCCTTGGCTATCTCACGGATCCATTCATCGGCTAGGGGCTCGCGTGTGGCCGCGAAAGCTCTCGGACCCAGACTGAGAAACTCCTTGATGCTCACTCGTGGAGCTGTCTGGTTGATGTGCTGATTAGCCTGAAACTGAGCCATCTGCGTCATGACTTGGGTCATCTGAGTCAACAGCTCCGTGATTGGCGGTGGTTCAGGCGTGGTGTTCCTTGTTGGCGGCATCCTGAATGGAAATGCATTTTAGCACAACAATAGAAAAGGATAGACTTGGCAACCGAAAGAGCGATTACTATGACGCATGAATAGATAACCAAAAGGTACACGATCACATGTTCAAGTACAACAGAATATCCAACACCATAAATGGTTCGAATACCAAAGGATAACTAAACATAGCTAAGAATGGATACATCGGTACTCCCATGCTCATCACGCAGGACGACGGTGAAGAGTACGGCGAGAAGTACGGTGAGGAGTACGCCCACGAAAGTAGGTGGAACAACGATCCACGTAGATCTGACGTGCTCTGAGACCGACTCTAGGCATGGTGAAGTACATAGCGTCGACTCCCTGTGCTCCAAAGCGGGGAATCCCAGTGTAACCAGCACCAAGGTTAAGGAGTGGACCTCTGATCGGCTCGTAACCTCCAGCATCTGGCAGACGACGCCCAACTGGCTGATCGAAACGTGCAAAGCGCTCGTCTCCAACAAAGTCTGTGGTGTAAGTCGCCAGACGAGTCAAAGCAAGGTAAACCTGCTCTCTGACTGAAGCCAACTCCTGAGATAGTGTGCGGGCAACTGCGTCACTGTGTCTCACAAACTGAGCGGTGGTGTGCAGCCTGGAGTTATCATGCTCGTAAACATCCAAGTTGTCGTAGAGAGTGAAGTGAGCTCCCTCCGAAGTGATGTAACCACGGGGAATGTGGCGATAAATAGAATCGTCAAATCCCCAGTAGTCAGCACGAAGGACGGTGAGGCTCACATAAGCTGCCTGCTGCACAACCATATCCACTGTGAAACCCACTGCCTCGTAGCGGTGGACTACGCTCATGCCATCATCTGACAGAATGTAGACGATAGCCTGGTAGTAGGTCTGCTCAAACTCTCGCTGCTGCTCGTAGACCTGGTACTCTGGTGCCCAACGGAACCCCAGAAAAGTGACCATGTCTCTCAGCATCTCCGGATAACCGGTAGTGCTCTCACAACGAGTCATACGAACCACCTGCGGGTGGAACCTGAGATCCATCTGCAGATGATCGAGGAAACTTTGATTAGACGCCGGTAGAAGAACTGAAGTGGCAAGCAACAACAAGGTTCCAACGGACGAAAAGGATCTTGAGAAGAACAGGATATCGAAGCAACATTTGGGAAACACGAGACAAACACTCCTGAGGTACTACGGAAAACCCATCCGGGCTTCTAGAGGATCAATATCTACTGCTTAAGGAATAGAGGATCTGTTTCCGGGGCTTATGTGCCTCCGTTCTCAATCGTGAGTAGGCAACATGAAAATCATGTCACAACCACCTCCATTCCTATGGTCTAGTAGATATAACCATCCTAAAGAAACCAAGATACGTGAAATCCTAACTTGAAAGTTTAGATGAGAAGAGAACACAACGTTGCACTTCCTTACCAGAAAAAGGGAGGGTGGGTGGGGAAAGAAATAAAAGCACAGAATTCCTACTCTCAAGTTTCATTTTTCCTATATAGCTACAAAATAGTTTCTAGACTCAACTGCGACCAGTAAAAGGGATCCTACAGGCAGACAGGCTCTGATACCATTTGTTGCACCCGGACTTCTAGAGGATACACAGCCCGCTAAACAGTAGATAATTGGCTTACGGGGCCTACCTGCACCCGCATCTCAATATGAGTAGGCCAACACGTAAACGTGTGACAACCATCCTCTACTATTCATCATCTGTGAAACCATCCAATAGGAATCCGAATACTTCCATTGACGTACTTCATAACATACACACATGGTACGTCAACGACACTTGAACAAGTGATATCACAACAAATCTCTAAGACACAAAGAAATAGAAATAAGTGGCAAACGCTCTCATTAGAGCAGAGATAGCAAATACAGTCATGCAGAGGACACATGTCCCAACAAGTCATCATTACATCACAGCGGAAGCATCCAAAGTGTCTGAGTACAGACAAGATCCAAATAGGCCTAAGAGGCCGGAAACGAAAGAACGGAGCCCATCCACGAAGTCTCGGATCCTGCCCGGGTCCGCTATCTACTCGTCAGCAGCCTCGTCATACTCCACGTAGTAGCCACCATGGGGATCCTCGGAAATGTAGTCTGCAGAACCAGCAGCCCCAAAGGGGTCAGTACGGACGAGTACTGGCAAGCAAGACGCACAAGATACCAAAGTGTACCCGACAACACCAAGTACAGATGCTTTGGGTTCAACGGAAGATAGGTGATACAAAGGTGCGGCAGTGGGCTGCACTAACCAACTACAGAGACACGCTACAACATCCGGCTAAAAGAAAGGGATAAGATAGCGCATCGGAGCCAACTACCACTAACCTCAAACAAACCCATCCTGGATCTCGCCCCTTATCCAGAGAAGCAATCCGAGGATAACCCACACAGTTGGATTAATGAAGATTCAGGTTATCGTGTCAATATGCCTATTACTAGTCAGATTATTATTAATTAGGTGTAAGTTGTCTAATCCTTGTTAGCCAGCCCTATCACCAAGTCATCCATAACCGCGGACAACACGGCTTCTCGAGAAGATTTAACCCTGCAGGGATGCGCCAATTTGGTCGTACACGTAAGAATAACCCGCCAGGCGGGGATCAAACCCACCAACAGGCCACTCAACACAACCCAACTCTTCTTCGCATCAAGCCCAAAGAACCCCGTGCAATTGAGCGCACGGCTAATCAAGCCCCACGAAGAAAAGGGGACCCTCATAGCACTCTAAGAACGTGTCTCCCTAAATGCCGACTACAAAAGTTACCACCCTGGCGCCAAGGGTTCGCACCTGCATATGCATGCGACAAATGGAAAATCCGAACTAAATGAGGCGATTTGGACGAGATGCGAATCGAATCAAAGTTGCGGGGGGCGCCCATACACGCTTCCCACATGCGATTAGCGCGCTCATCATGGATCTAGAGGACAAGAACTTTTCCTGAGTTCGACACTAGCAGGCCTCAAAACCATACCCGGCCTCCTGCCGGTGCCTTATCATCAAATTATTATTACCTCAAACATTAACAGGTTGTTGTTTAAATATCGAGCCCCCGGAACATAATAAATATGGTAAAAGAAATAACGGACATCAGACTCGAGCACAAACAACCCTAAGCATGCTAGTAAGACACAGGCAACAGGCAACAGGGTTATAGGTGTGAAGGTGAGGCTATATCAGGGTTACAGGATAACATGTGATAGGATCGGAACACAAGCAACGAATCATAAGGCTAGCAGATTAGACAACGGAAAGTATCGGTATCAAGTGTGGAACGGACACAATGGTTCATGTGAGTGAATACTTGCCTGCAAACTCAGTAGCCTGGTACTGGGCTAACTCCTCTGAAGTGGAATCGTAAACCTCGTTTGTCTCAACGTCGTCGTCTATTCGAGAAGAAGCAAACAAACAACGAAGAGAGACGGACAATCAATAACATGGCATAATGCACAAACATGGGATGATGCATGACAATTTATTATATGCATCAAGATTAACTATTAGACATAAGAAACAAGTTTAAATGGACCCATATGCAATTTGAATTGCATTTGGTAAAAGCCCATGTGCATTAATAGTGGATTTAATGAACTACAAGTAAACGTTAAGTTAAAGTGGATTACATGCATGATGAATGATGAAAACAGCAAGAAAACAACTTTAGCTTCCAATTGATACCTCATTTGTCAAATTTGGAATTTTAAATAATTAATTATGAATTTTTGCAATTTAAAAGATGGAATTAAAGTATTGATTTAGTGCACCAACTTTATTTGCTCAAAACAGGAAACAAATTGCATATTAGGAATCTACAGGAGATTTTGAATGGAACATATTTTGTTTGTTGAATTTGGAATTTTTATGCCCAAGTTACGAATTTTGCAATATTAAATAAATTAAACAAGGATTTAATTATTTCACCAATTTAAAATACTCAAAACAGGAAACAAAGTTTATATTTAGGTAGAGAATTTAATTTGGCATGGAAAAAGTATTTAAAATATTAAATTTGGATTTAGCATGTGAAAGTTATTCAATTTTAAAAGTGTGGTACTTTTCTGTAATTATTTAAAGGATGCAGGGGCTAGTTCGTGAAGGAAATAAAATTCCAGGGGGTTCTACGCAACAACGACGGCTAGATCTGGATCTGACCGCGGCTCCTGCTAGCCCGGGTCACTGACGACCGGGCCCCGTGCACAACGTGGCGCCAGCGAGGCGCGGGGACGGCTGACAAGAACTCCACCGTCGCTGACGGGTGGGGTCATGCGCGCGCAGAAGAAATCGAAAAAAAGGCGGAGCGCTGTGCTCCGCGGGGGATTCGAACCCCGCACGTGCCGTACGCGCGGAAGGGCTCACGCCACTGGGCTGGGCTGTATCTTGTGATAGACTAGGGACGCGCATACGTTTTGAGGTGAGCACTACGCGGAAAAACTGAAACTGAAAAGTTCAGTTACTGAACCTTGATCGGGGCGGGACGGACGGACGGAAGGCGCCGGCGACGGGCCGCTGCTGCTGCGCGTGAGCGTGTGCGTGGGCGCCGTGTGGGGGCGTGGTGCAGGTGCGCGTGCGGTGTGCGACGTGCGAAGGCAAGCCCAAAGGCCACGCCTTTTGCCTCTGTAAGGGCGTTCATGGCGGCCACCACGGACACCGACAGAGGCGGAGGTGCAAACGGAAACGACAAGCGGCTTTCTTAGCGGGAATGGAACGCGGAAGCTCACCGTGGGGTGGTTTGCGGTAGAGGAACGACACGACGAGGAGCAGACGCGACGAGAGGTGCGGGAGAAGGTTCGGCCGGAGAAGAACTCGGGCTCGGCGTCGTCGATATGTAGGTCCAGAGCTCCCTCCTTGGCGAGGTAGATGAAGAAGAACGCGAGGGGATTCGATTCCCGGGCCTAGCCAGGGTGGAGGAGAGCCATGGCCGCTCGGGGCTGAACGTCGACTTGGTTCTGTTTGGACAAGGTTCAGAAAGGGAAAAATATGCAGGAGGGGAACAGAGAGAAGATTTGGGGGAGAAAGAAAGAGGTGGCGGCGGCGAGGAACAGTAGAGGGGAAGGGAGAGCCTAGGGTTCGAGGTCTGGCTTCGGGGATTAAGTAGAGGGAGGAGGGAGCAGGTGGGGGAGCCCTCCCCTTTTCTCTGTCTCCGTACGAAGGAGGAAGACGACAGCGATGGGGGCTTGGGCCTGGGGTCGTAGGTGGCTGACTGGGCCTTGTTGGCCCAGTTCGGCGGCCTCCCCCTTTTTTTTCCTTTTCTTTTTATTCCTTTCTTTCTTTTTTTTGTAGAGAATAAAAAGAGAGGAATAGATAGAAAAGAGAGGTGAGATTTGGAATTTTATTTTTCAAATATTTTGAATGGATTAAGTAACTCAAAAGCCCAGTTGCATGATGTTTTGTTTTCAAAAAATTTAAATATTTGTTGATGTTTGAATTTTAAATGAATTTGCTTGAGCTTTGCAATAATTGAATTATTTGAAAAAAATTAACCAAGTCACTCATTTGGAAAATCAAGTTTATGGGAAGCAATTAAACTATTTGATTTGAATATTTTATTTGAAAAGTTGTAACAGACCAAGTGTGAAACACATTGATTTGAAATTATTTTGAATTTGTCATTTGAACTTTCAAATATGGTTACAAAAGAACGAATTTTTGAAATAACAAATAATATTGAATAATTCCAACCAATTAATGGATTGCTTTTTGAATTGATTTGTTTGCAAAATTTTAATTGTGATTCACAATTGGAACATGCCAAGTATGAATGAAATTGATTTGAATTTTAATTGAATTTCAAATTGAAACACATGCCACATGCAATGCTTATGATGACATGATGCATTAACATAATATTAACAAGAAGCAAAACATTCTAAGGTTGTTTTCATACTTGGGATGTTACATGGTGTCCCTCCCACTGTCGTGGCGAAGGCAAAATCACCAAGCCAAGTACATGTGTAGCCCAAACGTTGTTTCCATTGCTTGCGTTGCACCTGCTATCTTCTCATCCTATCCCCAAATACAACAACCACCACCATTGGTCCTACCATCATCGGTTATCTATTTAGTTTTTTAAAACAAATGTTTATTCTATTTTGACAATGCCCTCACTCTCAACCCTATATAACCCCCTGATCACTCCCGTGAGATCTCCGTCATGTTATATGTGACCTTCACCGCTCAAGTGAAAGTGCTAAGTTCAATGACGATCACTACCACTTTGAGAGGTTGCCTACCCGGGCTCTGTGTTTCCACTGTAACTAATCTAGAGGAGGGAAGAAGCGAACCATGATGTGAATTCGATCATTGGAATCGCCTGTAAAGGAAAGCATATGCGATCTAATTTTTTTAATTAAAATTTTCCTTAATCCCCATATGTTTAAGTAGCCGTCTACTAGATCCCTCAACATGTACACTCAAAAAACTCCCTGTGTGTCCACCCCCATGGCTCCATCGTATTCTACGCCATCATATTGCCGAACCAATATCTTCTGCGACCTCCGTGGTCGGCATGTCCCATGCTCCACTACGTGGAGGCAAAGGGCGCAGGTGGGTGAGGGGAGAGGGTGGGGTTGCGAGCACTTGCAGTTGGGGAAGGGATGCGAAATTAAACCGATAGTGGGTCCCATGTGTGAGTGTGTAAAAAGAAAGCGAGAGTTACGATAAGAGGGCTAGTGGAGTGGAGGACAGTATGAGAACCGTAAAAGTGAGGAGAGCTCTCAGGTAGCCACTAAGCAAAAAAGCGAAATTATAATCGTTGCACAGATCTTATCTTCACCACCGTTTTGTATGAACCCAACACCAGCCAACTCCTATATAATATTATTTTCTCACCAAATTAGATTCCCTTCACCAAATGTGTTACTAACTAAAAAGTGAGTTCAACTTTTAAATAGCACATGCGAATTTAATTTCACTTGCATATTTGATTCAAAATTACGGTTAAGTTTTTCGATGTATGTGGTTACACAATTCTTCGCTGTTTTTGGCTAAGTTCTAACACCTTGCGCATAAAGTATTGTGATATGCCACACATGATCTAAAAATTCTTGTTAGATGGGATCTGAAATGTGCATCTGAGTTATTAAAAAAAAAACTTCTATTTGTACGTACCAAGCAGCTGTAGATTCACTTATTAGATACGATATAGCGAGACCCATCGGCTCAGATCTGACTGGAAAAGGACCGCCGGAGATCGAGGGTGGAGCTCCCCATAGGGAAAGGTTGGGCTTAAAAACTGCGCAAATTTGATTCCGAGCAGAAAATAAGGACTAAATCTAGTCTAGTCAAAAACCAACCTTTTTTTTTTGCAATGGCTCATTATATTCTAAACGAAACAATGTTCTGCATGTGGTATTTAAGAACAGTTTAAGGGTAAAGTTGTACTATGGGGGTGGCCAAATCCGAAACCAGTGCTAGGGTATATTGAGAATTCTGTTCTCTTGACTCAAGAGAGAATCATTTCTAAATTCAATGTGGGTATTCTTGCTTGTCTTGCACAAATTTATCACAAATATTTCTATAATTACGAGCGTAAATATATAAGATAATCTTAAACTATTAATTATTTGTTGGCGGAGAATGAAAAAGGTTAGAGATTGTACTGATATAAGAAAGACATATCATATTCTTTGCGGTTTATCGTCTCATTGAGGCTGCCATTACTTTTACCATCATGACAAATATAGTTGAAAGGGATTTCTGGTTTTGGGCCATAAAAATCATCAAGACCAGTTCGCGGAAAAGATGTCCATGTTAGTTTTCTAATGACTTGATTATGGGCTACACTGAGAGAGAGATGTTCAAAACTGTTAATGGAAAAGATAAATAAGATTTTCAAAAAACAATAGAGCTTTATCACTGGTAGGGTTTACTTATATTCAACTATATTTTTATTTTGATTGTACTAAGTAATTATAAATTATATAAAAAACTTGAATAGTATTTACTCTTTTTTTTAGTTCATCCTAACGGATATATTTCTGTCCTTCGATACTGCTGGAGATAGAAGGTACGCGGGCAATGCGCTCATTGAAAATCCATGTTGTTTTGAGGGCTATCGTCAGAATTGTTGGAGATGTGGCGAGAAACTTGCCCGAGAAAAAAATGTGAGTTTTCTTTTTCTTGCGATTATAAAAAAATGCTAGCTTGCCTGCACGGGATAGATCATGGATGGAACACATGAGAGCACGCCACATTAATAACAATTTTGAGAGAACTGAGTGCTAGCTAAGTGGTTAAACGTTGAGAGTGCGCGTCATGCCACCCGGGTTCGAGTCCTACCTACGGCTATGTGCGCTCGAATAAACCGGCATTCTCGTATACCTAATAGCATAGTATCAAGGAAGGGATCGTTCTCTCTTTGGTCACGTCTTAATAACAATCTTCAGAAAACAGTAGGACTGCACAATCATGTGTTCTCGTTTCAGTTATGGGATGGTAAACTCAGTTGGGCCCGTGGGCGACGACGGCAATGCGAGCAAATCATTGGACGAGAACGGCGCCAACTTCGCCGCGGAGCACGTAGAGTTGGATGATTGAACGAATCCGGCCATATGGAATGTCAACTTAACGATTAATTAGGCGGCCGGATCATCGATCAGACGAAGACCAAAATTCGCGTTTGTGCTAATGAAATGTTTCGATCCGACTGGCCTATATACTCGTAATCAGTGCGTTAGGAGAAGAAGCCGCGAGCACAAATAATTCTGTACCTGTCATCGATCAGTATTTCAGTAGCACACCGATAATCCATGCAAGGCTGCTTCCTTTTCCGGAGCACCCAGCGGCAGGCGCCTCGTCACGGCGGCGGCGTGACCGTCGTGTCCCGCGGCGAGGGCCAGGGCAGCGTCAAGATCGTCGTGAGCAGGGGCGAGCTGGAGCGCATCGCGGCGGGCGTTACTCGGAGGCAATGCGGGGGCACCACCGCGGATAGCCGGCACCGGCATGTGGCGCCGCAGCTGGCGTTCGAGCCTCTGAGGGGGGAGCAGCGGCCGTGCGATCCGCTACTGAGGAGACGGCCGGAGCCGGAGGGAGATCGAGGCGCAGCCGCGCGGCACGGCCAGTGGCAGCCGGCGCTGGGCGGCATACCGGAGGAAGCGTCGACCGCATGAAGAGGATAGGTTGGCCGTCGTGGTTTGCGCGAAGCGCTGCTGCTCTGCGCTCCCGGTCAATGCGTGTTTATCTTCCGTTTGATGTGTCATGTGGGCTTAATCGTGAGAAGAAGAAGATGAGGTTTCGGCGGAGCTCTACTTTGAAGTTTGTGTTTAGTATTCTTGTATACCAGAAAAGCAGCGGAAAAACTCGAGGGCTCGCATTACAGTTTTCATGCAAACAATTAGTATTGTCTCTTTGCTTCTGCACAAGTACATTTTGATGCACACATAATTGCATGCGCAAACATGTGCTCCATCCGTTCCTATGAATGAATATGAATAAGGCGCACACACATTTTAAGACGAATTTCGATCAAAAGAATTGAGCAACAATATCTCGATTATATGGTAATCCCTCTGTTCCATATTAGATGACTTTCAAATAGGTGTATCTAGAGTACATACGGAGGGGAGTATATAATTGGTATTGTTCAATCTATTTTCAAGTCATCTATCTTCTCGTGTTACATCTCCGTAACCGCGTTGACAACTTCGTATGGAGTTTGGTTGCTGTGTATGGTGCTGCCCAGGAAGAGTTTAAGGAGGCTTTTCTTCGCGAGTTGGTGAACCTGGCTAATGTTAATCCACACCCACTTTTAATTGGTGGTGATTTTAATATGCTAAGGTTTCCACACGAGAAAAGTCGTGGACGGTTTGATGGTCCCTGGCCTTTCTTGTTCAATGATGTAATTGATAGCTTGGATTTGAGAGAGGTCTATATGACGGGTCGACAGTTCACTTGGGCAAACAGTTTTCCGGAGGCTACTTACGAAAAACTAGGCCGCGTGCTGATGAGTACCGATTGGGAAGATAAGTTCCCATTGGTTACGGTGCGTGCTCTTGAGCGTATTGAGGCTTTGTCGGACCATGCTCCCCTCCTAATCTCAACTGGAACAACGAAACCACACTCTCAACCGCAGTTTAAATTTGAACTGGGCTGGTTATTGCGTGATGGTTTTGATGAGCTAGTTGAGAAAGTGTGGAGCAAACCGGTTGTCGGTGATAACCCAATCCGGAGATGGAATAATAAAATGCGCAATGTGCGTAAATATCTCCGTGGATGGGCTCGATATACGACCGAAATGCTCAAAAAAGAGAAGAGCGTCTTTGTTCCATTATCGATGAGTTGGATCGGATCGTTGAAACGAGGTTGCTATCTATGCAAGAGATTGAACTTAAAAGTCAATCAAAAATAGCGCAAATGTTGCGAGAAGAGGAACTCAAATGGTATCAAAAATCTAAGGCTCAATTAATTCTTGAAGGAGATTCGAATACTCGTTATTTTCATAATGTCATCAATGACAGACACAGGAAAAAACGAATTCACTCTCTCCATCAGGATGAAGGGCTGATTGAGGGACAAGAGTGTCTCAAGGCTTATATTACAAAGTTCTATAAAGGTTTGTTTGGGGCTCCTGAAGTAAGTAATATTACTATGGACGAGACCCAAACAGATGATATCCCCAAGTCTCCAATGAGGAAAACGTCTTCCTTAATGCTCCCTTCTCCGAAGAGGAGATAAAGAAGGCGGTATTCCAAATGAAGCATAATAAGGCACCTGGCCCAGATGGTTGTCCTGCAGAGTTTTACCAGCATTTTTGGGAGGTCATTAAGTATGACCTCATCGAGATGTTTGGTTGCTTACAGAGTGGACACCTAGAGCTATATCGTTTTAATTTTGGGGAAATCGTTTTGTCACCTAAGGTTTTGGAGGCAGAAAGGATACAACAGTATAGACCAATCTGCCTTCTCAACGTTAGTTTCAAAATCTTTACAAAAGTTGCAACCATGAGGTTGAATTCGGTGGCAGATCATGTGATAAAACCTACGCAGACTGCATTATGCATGGTAGAAATATCCTTGATGGGGTCGTGATTTTACACGAAACCGTACATGAGATGCATTCGAAAAAACTAAATGATGTAATTCTTAGAATAGACTTTGAAAAGGCCTACGATAAGGTGAACTGGGATTTTCTCCAACAAAATCAGAGAATGAAAGGATTCTCAGAAGAGTGGTGTACTCTAATTCGCAGTTTCGTGGAGGGAGGTAGTGTAGCCATCAAAGTCAATGACGATGTTAGACCCTACTTCCAAACCAAAAAAGACTTAAGGCAAGGTGATCCGCTATCGCCCATATTGTTCAATATTGTGGCAGACATGTTAGCGATCATGATTGATAGAGCTAAGGAAAGTGGTCAAAATTAAGGGAGTAATTCCACATCTTGTCGATGGGGGATTGTCCATTCTTCAGTATGCAGATGATACGATTCTTTTATGGAACATGACTTGGAGAAAGCGGCGAACCTGAAACTAATACTTTCGGTGTTCGATCAATTATCCGGATTAAATTAATTTCCATAAAAGTGAATTGTTCTGCTTTGGCGAGGCCCAGGATGCTGTTGCACAGTACACCAAATTATTCGGCTGTCAGCAAGGTCAATTTCCTATTAAGTATTTGGGAATTCCAATACGTTACAGGAGATTGACTAATGCAGAATAGGGTCAAGTCGAAGAACGTTTGCAGAAAAGACTTGCTAGTTGGAAAGGGAAATTGTTGTCACTTGGTGGAAGACTGGAACTGATTAACTCAGTACTAACCAATATGGTACTGTATATGATATCATTCTTCCAGTTGCCTAAAGGAGTTTTGAAAAAGCTAGATTATTTCTGATCAAGATTCTTTTGGCAGGGTGACATCGAGAAAAAGAAATATCGATTGGGCAGATGAGATGTAGTTTGTCGTCCAAAGGATCAGGGGGCTTGGTATTCATGACTTACAAGTCAAGAATTTAGACTTACTTGGCAAATGGCTCTTCAAAATATTGACCGAAGATGGAGTTTGGCAAAACCTGCTTAAACGTAAATACATAGGTTCGAAAGCAGTATCACAAGTTATGTGAAAACCTGGTGATTCACACTTTTGGGCTAGACTCATGGTGAAAAAAAATCGCTATGGGGTATTAAAGATTAAGGATGGATCGCAGATACGGTTCGGGGAGGATAAGTGGCTTGGTAATACCACCCTAAGAGAACAGTATCCGACATTATACACTATAGCGCGACATAAGGATGATACGCTGGATACGGTCATGCAAACATCACCTTCTAATGTTACGTTCAGACGAGATTTAATTGGGCCACGACTTGCTTCTTGGCAGAACCTGGTTAATAGGTTAACTACAGTTAATCTAACACCAGACACTGATGAATTTCGTTGGAAACTCACTAAGAATGGTATGTTCATGGTGGATTCCATGTATAAGGCTATGATCAAATCAGACTTGCCAGTCGATATTTTAAAAATGTATGGCGCATGAAGGTACCGCTAAAGATTAAGGTCTTCGCGTGGTATCTCTGGAAGGGGGTCATACTTACAAAGGATAATCTTATCAAGCGTAATTGGCATGGGAGTTCTAAGTGTGTTTCTTGTTCTCATGATGAGACGATTAGGCACTTGTTCTTTGATTGCTCTTTTGCGCGTTCTATATGGTCCGCTATCCAAATGGATTCGAACCTTTATCAGCCCACATCAGTTGTGAATATATTCGGTAACTGGTTAAATGGTGTAGATAAACGATTCAAGACTATTATTAGGGTAGGAGCGCTTGCCGTTATTTGGTCGCGCTGGCTTTGTAGAAATGACAAGATTTTCAACGATAAAAACTTCTCTCGTATGCAGGTTCTATTCAGGTGCACATGTATTCTTCGTTCGTGGTCCACATTACAGCAGGGGGTTTCGAGACCTTTTTATGGATGCGTGTGCACGGCTGGAGCAGGTGGCGAGGGATATTTTTATCCCACATGGATGACCGCTTAATCTACGGATAGCAGCTCCATAGTTGCGACTGTCTACATTACGTGTGTTTAGACTTGTCGTCTTTTTTATTTTAAGTTGTGTATTTCGTCTGTGTGCATTATTACGATGCAGAGGCCGGGTGTAATGATTACTATTAAGTAATAAAAGTCCTTTATAAAAAAATGGTATTGTTAGACTCGCATTGGAATACACATTCTAGCTATACGAGTCTATAACAAATATTGGTCATATTACATGGATTAATTTTTGGTCAAACGCATTGAAAAACGTGTGCGCCTTATTCATTGGATTGGAGGTAATATATCCATTAATTTTGTGATTCTGAATCACTTTTTATTTTTATCTTTATAAAGTACTCGCATTAGCCCTGAACAAAAACCATCCTCTTTAATAGTGCAAAATTGTAACGTCCAAATCAACATGACAACATTCCCATAGTGTATCGATGACTCACAAGTATAGGGGATCGCAATAGTCTTCGAGGTAAATAAAACTCAAATTTATTGATTCGTCATAAGGGGAGCCAAAAAATATTTATTAGCCTTAACAACTGAGTTTTCAATTTAGCTGCACCTGAAAGTAGACTTGCTCGCAACAATTTATCAGTGGTAACAGTTTTATAGCAGCAGTAGTAGTAAAATAACAGCAGTAGTAAAATAGTAACAACAGTAGCAATCGCGGAAAACAGCAGCATGAAAAGTACTGTAGGCATAGAGGGAATGGATGAACGGGCGTTGCATGGATAACATAGGTCATGTAATAATCTAACATGGGCATTGCAGATAATAATAATCAAGCATCCAACTTCTAGGCAAACAATAGGCATGTGTTCCAATATAGTCATACGTGCTCGCAATGAGAAATTTGCACGACATCTTTTGTCCTACTAGCCCGTGGCAGCGGGGCCTCTAGGGAAACTACTGGTAATTAAGGTGCTTCTTTTAATAAAGCACCGGAGCAAAGCATTAACACTCCGTGAACACACGTGATCCTCACATCACAGCCATCCCCTCCGGTTGTCCCAATTTCTGTCACTTTGGGGCCTCGGGTTCCGGACAATGACATGTGTAAACAACTTGCAGATATGATCAAGAAACATAATTATACTCATGAAACAATAACATGTTCAGATCTGAGATCATGTCACTCAGGCCCTAGTGACAAGTATTAAGCATAACAAGTTGCAACAACGGTAGAAAACAGTAACAATGGATACTGGGTACTATGTCCTAACAATCTGGCATTATTACATGATAGGTCTCATTCAATCCCTTCCATCCCTCTTAGCGTACATCGGTATTTACTCACACATGGACGGGGGAATCATGGATGGTTGATGGAGAATTGGTGGCGGTGTCGATGGCGATGATCTCCTTCGAATCCCCGTCCTAGCAGGACACCAAAACATGAACTTCTGATCCCCGAATTGAGTTTCGAGGTGGCGGCGGAACTCTGATGTGTTTCTGTGGAATATGACGAACCCACTTGTGTTTTAGGTCTATGGGGGATATGTAGTCGAAAGAGGAGCCCGAGGGGGTGACTGGGGCCCCAGACCACCAGGTGGCGCGGCCAAGAAGGGGCGCCCATGGGTGGTGTGGCCCCTCTCCGGGTCTTTGGGTGTTTTAAGGTCTTCGGGATCTTTTCTGGGCATTTTCCCGAAAGCTGATTTTTCTGCATAAAAACGAGACACCAAGGTAATTGTGCTGAAAACAACGTTAGTCCGTGTTAGTGGTATCCAAAACTCACAAGTTTAGAAGAGAAAACAATAAGAAAAGTGTTCAGAAAAGGAGATACGTTTTGGACGTATCAACTCCCCCCAAGCTTAGCTTATTGCTTGTCCTCAAGCAATTCAGTGACAACTGAGTGCGATAAAACACTTTTACGAACACATTTGTTTCATATGATGTAAATATACTCACTATATGACCAAGCGCTGAGGTAATTCATAATAAGATCTATGGAAGATAAAAAATCACCTAGCAGTTATGCAAACCATGAAGAGATGCCAACAAACTAATAATAAACAACATGAAGTATATCAATCTGCAAGATTGCAATGCTCATAATAGAGTATGATAAAGTGTACTCGCTTGCCGTTAATAATGGAGAAAAACATAAATGCTAGGGCACCTATGAAGTTCAAATGAAGACTAGAAATAAAGATACCAAAGATACAAGAATCAAAGTTATACCACAATCAACCGTGTTTTGGACAAGCACATTACACTAAGAATGACAACCATGCTCTCAAGAAGGTGTATAAAAAGAGAAGGTGAAGACTCAACATAAAAATAAAAATAAAGGCCCTTCGCAGAGGGAAGCAGGTATTAACTCATGTGATATGGCTTTTTATTTTATTAAACAGAGGTTTTGATTTTTTTTAAGAGAGATGTATGCTTATGTCAACGAATGGTAAACAGACAATATAGTACGTCATAAACCAACTAGACTTCACAAGAGAGGCTCCCATAGAAAGACGCATCTGGGTAGAAGGTCATCCCTGTTTCTCTTTTGTTTACACAATTATGCTTTGACTGATAAATCAGGGGCAAAAATAGTGAAGAGAATTTGTTGTATTAATTTGGGGCTGGGCACCCCGATGCCGTCTCTTCTATCAATTGGATAAGAAGATGAAGCCACTAGTCCAGGGTGTGAAATCCAATCAACAAGTGAGATGAAGATTCTTTATTTATGTCCTCATTAGCTAAAACAGGGGCAGAAAAGAGGAATAATTTTTCGAAAGTTTTAAAGGTAGAACACGAGAAATTTACTTGGAGTGGCGGTTAAATACCACATATATAGGTAGGTATGGTGGACACATTCGGCAAACTTTGGTTTTTGGGAGTTGGATGCACGAGTAGATCTCTTACTCAGTACATGTGAAGGCTAGCAATAGACGAGAGCGACAATCAAGAGCGAAACAATTGTCATAATCATGCTTGCGACAAAACAAAATTAAGAGGGGCATAAAAATGATACAAATACTCCGAGGCAAAATAAATCATCGATGCTTAATTGACTTTTTGTTTTTAGTCATAGCATGTGTGAGCATGTTCCATGTCAATTCAAGCGAAACAATCAGAGGGAGATACCACAATGTCATACCCTTATATGAATAAAACAATGCAAGCAAACATTCATACGACATGCTATCTTATATTAATAAGTTGGAACTAAACACGTGAGAGCACGAACTACTAAGAATAAATTAAATAACACACACCTTACATGAACGAACTAATCATGTTCATGTGGATGAGTATATGTACAAAAGTAAAACAAATAGAGTTCATACCAACCTCTCACCACAACTTGGATTGTCGTAAGTCGTCATTACTGCTCTTCACTTGTAGATTGAATAATATAGAATGATAATGAAGATCCAATGGAGACACTGAAGTCCGTTGAACTCTGCAACAAACTTTACAAAACCAAAGAAGAACAACAAATATTTTTGGGTTTTCGAATTAAAAACAAGAACCGAAGGAAACAAGAAAACAAGCAAAATATTTTTGGATTTTTGAATACTAAACCGAAACAAGGAAACAAAGAAAACCGACAAAAGAAACTAATAAAGCAAACAAAGAGAAACAACAGAAATATTTTTGGTCTTTTTGTGCTTTGGAAAACAAGAACAAAACGATAAAAACAAAAGAAACGAAAGAAGCGAAAGAAAACGAAAACAAACAAAAGAAACAGAAACATGGATATACAAAGAACCGACCGAACATGATATATAAATGGGTGTGATGTCGGTATACCTCCCCCCAAGCTTAGGCTTTTGTCCTAAGTGGAGATCACTCACGGCGTGGGAAGTATCCCCACTGTGGTGGTTCGTCCCTCGCATGGTCATACTCGGGCGCCCAAGAAGAAGATGAAGTAGCAGGCGCATAGTCATATCCAGAGTGCTGGTACGGGATCCCCACGGTATCGGAGGGCTGGGCGAAATCACTATCGTCCCCCTCTCCGGCATCCTCCCCATGCTGGGGGGTGCTCAATCTATGCATCCAGCTCACTCTCAGAAAGCATCCATCCTTGCCTGTCATTAAGATTAAATAAAGGAGGTGCAGGAAAAAGTACTACTCTATCCGTTTTAGTGACTCTCCATTCGGATTGTTTGGAGAAGATTATTCCGTAAGATAGATTGTTCAGGTGAGCATGGGTAGAGAGAAACTTATGTTAAATCATGGAAACAAGGTCCGGCCTCTCTAAAGGAAACTGCAGGTCTAGAGAGTGTGTCTCCACACCATGCAAAGCTAGCAAGCGTGAGGCAATAAGACCTCCACAAATTCCGCCCTTCTCACGGTTAAGTGAGAGACTGTAATCAATTAAAGCACCAAAGTTATAATACCTATCACGTCTTAAGGAAGCTGAGATAAAAGCCAAATCATAAACAGATAGTTTGTTGGCAGTTTTTCTAGCTAACACACATTTAGAAATAAAATAAGAAAAGTATCGAATGCTAGGGAGTTGAATTTCTCATATTTTACCACTCTCCCCCGTGAAGCTTCTGCCTTGGCAAATCTCCTCATATAAATCCAGCAGTGGTTTAGATCGCCCTCTTATTTTCTCACATGAACCCCACTTTTGTACCTTGATAGCTGCACAAAAATCACTAAAAGGCAAGTCTACATCTTTATTGTCAAATTTATAATGGACCATAGGTTTAGTTGAAGACCATCTAAAGTGAAAGTCCTGCACCACAGGCATAGTTAATTTAACATTTTGGATAGGTTCATCCTCAATGAAGCGGTCTAATCCTGCATTATGCACAAGGGTATAGAAATCCTGCAGAATTCCCGTAATCTGCATGAATTCCTGACATGGATAAATCGATGGAAACACTCTTTCTTCACGGTGCACATTCATGACCTCATGCAACTCCAACTCATGCTGGTTTAGTTGATGTACATTGTGATCCATCTCTGAATTTTTTTAACAATCATCACAAAAATTGATTTCAAGCAACTACAAGGTGGAAACTACCATAGAGACTTATAGGAGAGCTAAACATGCATCAAAACTATATTATTTCTACTCCAATCAAGCATTCAAACTCACATAAGCTGTCACCTACAATACCAAAATACTAAAAAAATACTCCACTAAACAAAATTCTACTTGGATAATCAGAGGAGTCACATACCGGAGAGCAAATGCACCAAATTTCAGCACAAATCGTGGGCTAAGAAAAGAGATCGAAAAATCTCGAGGAAGAAAACCAAGAACTCGGGTTCGAGGAAATGTTTTGAGTTTGTGGGGTGAGAGAGGAATCTTCGGCAGGGGAGCAAGTTAGTGGAGGGCCAGGGGGACCCCACACCATGTGCTGGCGCCACCAGGGGGCATGTCGCGCCCCCATATGGCGTGCCTGACTGGTTGGTCCCCCTCGGGTCTCCCAGGTGGCTCTCTGCCTCATTTTTGACGTAAAAATTTATTATAATTTTTCGAGAAACTTTATTTTTGAGGTATTTCCATAATTTAATAATTAATAAAAACTCAGAAATAAGTGAAAAGGTGGAAGACAAAACCAAAACCAGCACTACATAGGTTCTATGACACTCCACTGGAAAAATAACCAAGGAAAACAAAGGTGGAAGTGGTGAAAACAAAAGTATGGATGGTGAAAACATGCATAACCACTGTAATCAGGGTGAAAACATGAGGAAAACATGACTATGGATGATGGAAAACATGATTATGCTAAAGTAGCAAGGTGATAGAAGAACTAAATATGGTGAAAACATAATGGGGAAGGTGAAAACTTAGTGAAAACATTGTCCTCTTCATTCAAAATCATTTTTTTAACAAGGGTGATCAAGTCTTGTTACCAGAACAGTTTTCATATGAAGCAAAACTTTGCTAATCACTAAATAATTATGTTACCTCAACCTTGATAGACATAGTCCCAATCATAATAATTTCATATTCTTTTGGTGGTACTAGAATGGGACAATAAAATTCTCCAATCTTGATGGTCTCAATATTTTCAATTGAATTTAAACCATATCTTCTATCAATTTTCTTGGGAAAATAAACAGTATGCTCTTTATCATTAACATTAAAAGTTACTTTTCCTTGATTGCAATCAATAACAGCCCCTGCAGTGTTAAGAAAAGGTCTCCCAAGAATAATAGACATATTATCATGTTCAGGCATTTCCAACACAACAAAGTCAGTTAATATCAAACAATTAGTAGCAACTTGAACATGAACATTCTCACATATACCAACAGGAATAGAAGTAGATTTATCAGCCATTTGCAAAGATATATCAGTGTGTATAAATTTTTCCAGAGAGAGTCTCTTATAAAGAGAGAAAGGCATAACACCAAATCCAGCTCCCAAGTCACACAAAGCAGTTCTAACATAATTATTTTTAACAGAGCAAGGGATAGTAGGAATACCAAGATCTCCAAGCTTCTTTGGAACCTTGCCATTGAAAGAGTAATTAGCAAGCATAGTGGAAATTTTCTCATTAGGAATCTTCCTTTTGTTAGAGACAATATCTTTCATATATTTAGAATAAGGAGGCAGTTTAATAACATCGGTCAAAGGGATTTGCAAAAAACAGAGGTTTCATCCACTCACAAAATTTGTTATAATGTTCTTCTTCCTTTGATTTATGTTTCCTATTAGGAAAAGGCATTGCTTTTTTGCACCCAAGGCTTTCTTTCATTACCATGTTTATTAGCAATGAAATCCTCCTTAGTATACTTTGAAGTTTTAGTTTGCGTTTTGAGGTTCAGCTACAGTTTCTTCTTTATCAGAAGCATCACTTTTATCATTACCACTTTCAGTTTCAGCATCAGAAATAGATATACTATTAGGATCTTTAGCAGGTTCAGGAAATTATACAACATTTTTATGTCTCTTCTTCTTTTTCTTAGAAGGAGAACTATTCTTTTTAGTTTGCTGAGAATCTTGTTCAATTCTTTTAGGATGTCCTTCAGGATACAAGGGGTCCTGAGTAGAAACACCACTTCTAGTAATTATTTCACAAACATGTTTATCTCTAGAAGCATTAGCTAGCATATCTCTTTGTACTTTAGTAAGTTGATAAATTTGAGTTTGAACCATATGAAAATGTTTAACAAGCATTTTAACATCATTAGAGGTTCTTTCAATAATACCATGCAAATTATCAATAGCTCTAGAGTTTTCCATGAGATGGTGTTGCACTCTCATATTAAAGTTGTCTTTCTTAACAACATAATTATCAAATTCATCTAAGAATTGATCAGGTGGTTTAGAGTAGGGAATATCTCTATTATCAACGTATTAGAGAGAGTGTACCTCAATAGTTGATGGATGAGGAATAGGCTTACATAATTCTTCTATAGGAGGTAAATTCTTCACACCTTCAGATTTAATACCCCTCTCTTTAATAGATTTCTTGGATTCCTTCATCACTTCATCATTTAATTCAATCATCCCTCTCTTCTTGGGTGTTGGTGTTGGTGTTGGCTCTGGTGTAGGTGTAGGTTCAGGTATATTCCAATCATCATTATTTTTGGCTATTTTAGCCATTAAGTCCTCAGCTTCTTCTGGAGTTCTTTTCCTGAAAACACAACCAACTCAACTATCCAGGTATGTCCTAGATTCAAAAGTTAGTCCATTATAAAATATATCTACGAGCTCATTTTTAGGTAATGGATATCTAGGGCTAGCTCTTATCAAAGAACAAAACCTTATCCAATATTCAGCCAATTTGTCTCCTTCAATTTGCTCAAAGTTAAAGATATCCTGTGTAACATCCCAAGTATGAAAACACCTTTAGTATGTTTGCTTTTTGTTAAATTATGTTTTGCATCATGGCATCTTAAGCTTTGCATTTGTTTTTCGTTTGTTTTCCTTTGTTTTCCATTTGTTTTCCCTTGTTTTCTATTTGATTTTCAAACCAAAAATTCAAATTCTTGTTTCATACTTGTTCTGTTACAATTTTCAAATGAAAATTTCAAATCAAAACATCAAATTGTTTCCAATAAACTAGGAAGTTCAAACTATCAAATTGTTTCTTTTCAATAAATCATTAACACCAAAATCACCCAAATTTATTTAAATTACAAACAGCAACATAATTTAAAATTTTTGGAAAACAAAAGTTTGCACATTGGTGCTTTTATAATAAATAACTTATAAACATTTTGCCAAGTTTTTCCAACCCCCAAAAGCTATTCTTTTCTTTCCTTTTCTTTTTCTGCAAAAAAAATAAAAGAGAGAGGGAGAGGGCAGGCCAGTGGTCTGAGCCCAGCCCACCAGCCACGGCCTGCTTACCTCTTCACCCCCTACCTCTGTACGGCAGGGCATCTAAGATGCCCACGTCGACAGAGGAGGGATGGGACGGCCGGGAGCTGCTCTCCCCCTCCTTATAGCCGCACAGAGCTCCTCCTCTCTGCCCTAGCTTCTCTCCTTCTTCCTCCTCCCTCGCGCCGTCGTTTTTCCTCTCCTCTCTCCCGCTGTTCTCTCTCTGCTCCCCACCTCTGAACCCAACCACCGCATGCCACCGCGTCCACCTCCGGCGATCGGCGTCGTCCTAGTCACCCTCGCAGCAGGACGAGTGCGGGAATCGAAGCCCCTCTGCTTCCTCTTCCTCCTCGACACCGCCACGGGACCAGGGAACAGCTGCAGCGCCGCCGTCGTCCACCTCGACGCCGCCGGCCACCACAGCAACGTCGAGCCTCTGCTCCATCTTCAGAGAGGGTGAGCAAGTCCCTCTGCCCTCCTCCTCTCTTCCTCTGCATCCACGTCGCCTGCACGCACACGCACACGGTGCCCTGCACCTGTCCACGCGCACACGGCAGCTCGCAGTGCAGCAGCTCGCCGCCGACGACCACGGGTCCCTCGCTGAGATTCAGTTAACTGAATTTCATTCAGTTTCAGATAACTGACACGAACTGAACCTCAAAAGCAAACGCGCCTCCTATCTGTCACGAAACAGTCACCAGCCCAACTGGCCAGCGTGCTGCGTACGCGCACCCGCGGCGTGGGTTCGATCCCCCGTCCGCGCGGAAAAACCCAACCTTTTTTCGCAGCGCGCGCTGACAGGTGGGGCCTCCCTGTCAGCGACGCGTTCATCCACGCGCACACACACACTACCACCGTGGCCCAGGCCCCCCTTGTCAGTGGCCTAGGCTGGGCCACTGCGAGGTGTAACTCGTTCTGGCCCTTTTCTTTTTAATTCCAGTCCATGTTTATTTACAGTTTAGTCCCTGGTTTCCAAATACAAATAACTTGGGCATTGTAAATCCAAACTTAACAAATTAAATATGTATTCTGCACCAAATTTAATTCTCTACCTGTTTAAATCATTTGTTTACTGTTTTGAGCATTTCAAATAGTTTCAAAATTTCAAATTCAAACAACTCTTTTGCATTTGATTAAGTTCATAACTATTTCAATTTTATTTCAAATGTCACATATAAAATATGTTTTCCATACCAAATTGAACCACCTTTCCAAATATAAACTTTGTTTCCTGTTTTGAATAATTAAAATTGGTTAAATAATTTAAACCTTGTTTAAATCATTTAAAAATTGCTAAATTCATAACTTGGTCAAATTAATTTCTTTTTGAACATATAGAATATGTTTTCAAACCAGAAAATTATAATCTTTTCAAATATGAATTTTATTTAATGTTTTGAATAAATAAAAAAATTCAAATAAATTCATACTTGAATTAAATTCATTTAAATCTTGTTTAAACTTGTTTAATTCATAATTAGTTCATTTTAATTCCTTTTTCAACAAATGAAACATGTATTCCACCTATAATTTTCATAACAACAAATGCTTGTGTAGCTCCTTAAGAAGCCAAAATTTCATAACTTAATAAATAAAATTTCAAACTTGGTAAACACCTTTTCAAATTGAATCTATTGTTGTTTTCTTTTTGTTTTCCTCATCCATGCATCATGCTAATCCACTTTCACATGTGGGTTATTTGTAGATCATTTAATCCAACCTTAATTCATGGGTTTTCCATATGCAATCCAAAGTGCATATGGGCCCATTTAATTATGTTACCATGTCAACTAGCTTACCTTTAATGCATCAATTAAATTGTCCTGCATCATCCCATGATTGTGCATTATGCCATGTTATTTGATTGTTTGTCTCTCTTCGTTGTTTGTTTGCTTCTTCCCGAATAGACGACGACGTTGAGACAGACGAGGTTTACGACACTACTTCTGAGGAGTTAGCCCAGTACCAGGCTACTGAGTTTGCAGGCAAGTATTTACTCACATGAACCATTGTGTCCTTTCCACACTGGATATCGATACTTTCTGTTGTCTATTTCTGCTAGCCTTAAGATTCGTTGCTTGTGTTCCGATCCTATCACATGTTATCCTGTAACCCTGATATAGCCTTTTCCTCCACACCTATACCCTGTTGCTTGTTGCCCGTGTCTTACTCTTAGTCTGTTGTCCTTATT